>JASSUY010008621.1:39071-53580 GCA_032466535.1 Forpus xanthops
GCTGCGTGGAGACCTCCTAGCAGCCTTCCAGTATCTGAAGGGGGCCTATAGGGATGCTGGGGAGGGACTCTTCATGACGGACTGTAGTGAGAAGACAAAGGGTAACGGGTTCAAACTCAAACAGGGGAAGTTTAGATTGGATCTGAGGAAGAAATTCTTTACTGTAATGTTGGTGAGGCACTGGAATGAGTTGCCCAGGGAAGTTGTGAATGCTCCATCGTTGGCGGTGTTCAAGGCTGGGTTGGACAAAGCCTTGGGTGAAGTGGTTTAGCATGAGGTATCCCTGTCCCTGGCAGTGGTGTTGGAAGTAGATGATCTTAAGGTCCTTTCCAACCCTAACTATTCTATGATTCTGTTAGTTGTTTACTGCATACCTGAACGATAGGGCTGCACACTGGTTTGTGCTTAGACTGAGTATTCATGTCAAATCATTAGAGAATAGGTGGTAAGACCAAAAAGATCTGTCAGGGTAGGTATAGTCAGCACCTCCACAGATTTTGCAGTCATTTCCCTGCTACTTTCCCACAAGTGACTACAAGGAGCTTTATTTTTCAATTAAGGCTGTGTTATGTTGCTGGGAAGCTAACCCCTAATATTGGAGTCAATCCCAGGAAACAGTCCCTTCTCCCTCATCCCAATAGATCCACATTTCTGCATAGCCAGGCATGTCTTGCCTGTGCCAAGCTACACCCAAATTCAGAGGTCAGTATACATTATCAGGCAATAAGTATCTGAACAGGAACTTGAAAGACAATTCTTATCTCACCTCTGACCCTAGCCTCATGACTCTTGCTGTCTCTAAACCAAAGTTTGCAAGATCGACACTGTAGTATACTAGCTGTTCTACAGAGCAAAAAAAGTTGCTCCTGGTTCGAAAAGTTGGCAGAAAGCGAATATCAAAAATGCCAGAGGGCACATCATAATTCTTCTATGCTTTTATTTCTAACACCTATGAAAGTGTCTACAAAAATATTTTTGTCATAACTTAGGTCAAAAAGAGATGTCAAGGGAAGAATGATAATCAAAAGAAATGGCCATAAGCAAGACAGTATGAAAACAAAGGGAGTTTTCACCTCTGCAGCTAAAGCTTATTGAAGGATAAGATCATAATCAATCACATGGCATCCCTACACTAAAGATGAAATCCAGCAGGCCAAGAAAAAGAGCGACAAACTGTGTATACTTGCTTGCAGTATACATAAGTATGCAACATCAATAATTAGATTACAAAAAGTGCTCTGCTATTAAATGCTGCTCCTTTAGCTCATGTTTGTTCTGAGGTTTCCAAGCTGTGGATGTAGAATATTCTTGCAATTTAACAAAGGAAGTCAGAACAAATTTATCCTTGAAACTCTGCACACTAATCACCATTTATTAACATTATGTGACTTCATGAACATTTCAGTGTTAAAAATTTTTGAGGTTTTGACAGTTACCTCACAAATGTTGCATGAGAGCAAAATATACTTAGTTCACTGAAAGCACTGATTGAGAAATGCAGCAAATATTAAAAAATAGGTATTCTTATTACTTTATTTACCTAGAGATGGTTCCTTGAACTTTTTTGCTTCTTAGCTTATGTCTGGCAGTCAACAGAAAAAGCGTCCCATGACAGAAGTAGATCTGCATTTACCCTCATGCTCTGCAAATCTTCATTTTAAGGACAATTGACTTTAGAGACAAATTGGTGAGTGAGGGACTAGATATTTAGAAGTTTGTGTCTACACCTTTAATCCTGCACCAGACAGAATTAACTCTCATAATATCCAAAGGAAAGTAGAAAAGAACAAACCTGAGAAAAAAGGTAGCTACTGATTATAGACACACTGGAAACCATACTTTTCTGATTTTTCAGATGAGATACATATATCCTGCAGCAAAAATCCTGTCAGTGAGACACAGAACATCCTCAGGATTCATTCCTCAGGAAATAACATTTGCATTTGAGAATGCTTATTAATGCCTTCTCTTAAGTCATATATCAAGTTGCAATAAAAACTATTCCTGCAACGGGGTTAACTAGCCAACACTGCTATCTTCCTGCAACATCATTTTATGTTATCTACATGTAAGAAGAGTCATGAAGTTGAGATCATAATTAAAAATATGAAAAGTAATTTTCAGTATGCCAAGGGGGATGGATTCATTCGCACAAACACATGACTATCAGAAATCCTTGATTTTCAAATGAAAGTTAACCAAGTTATCCCTGCAAATCAATTTCCAAGAGTTAGTACTTAAAAAATAAAACAAATCTCATTAGTATTTACTCCTATAAAAGCAGCCTTGGTGAAAATGTTCCAGCTTGTTAGGCAGCCAAAATTTCATTGCACTGAGAAGGGATGATCACACACACATTCAAGGACAAATCTCATGAAACTCATGTTTGACAGGAAATTGTACAGGAAGCTAATTTAGAGAGATCAAAATGAGGGTGGTATGTTCCCAGGACCCAGGGCAAGGCAGAAATCTTCCAGCTGAATTTTGTACATATGGCAATTTGATCAGAGTGGATATAACAGAGAAGGGAAAGAAACAGTTGATTGAAAATGCAGAAAAAAGAAAAATCAGCATGGGAATAAGAATTTAGTATTGCTGTAAAGAAGCCAGATCACAAGCCCCCCAAATCAGAACAAAAGCTACTTTATTTCAGTAGGGACAGAAAAAAACATAAATTTGGGATACATGTATCAGACCCTGGCCACTTGAGTTATAGGATTTGAAGTTGCTATTCTTGTGTTTTTATTTACTTTCTAGAGAGTATACTAAATGCACTCCTTCTTTAATACTGCAAACTAGAACCTGGATCATGAGAGCAAAATACAGAGAAACCAGCAGATCTGAAGATAACTATGCACTTCAAAGCTTACTTCATTTTTTTGCATCCAGCATCAGATGATTATAAAATGCTTGTAACTTTTATATGTGTATTGGAACAGAGAATGTGACTTTGCTATTTCATCTGTATTTCCAGAACACTGATAGAGAAAAATTTCAAAAATCAGTAGGAAATGTATGTGGGCTGCAGCCTGCAGATCCCACAACCACTGTACATATCCTTTCAGCCAGCCATCTGGTGATTTGTGGTAGCATGAACTTTGATCATAAGTCAAAACAGTTTAATAACATGAAGTACAGCAGTGTCTAAGTAATCCAAGTAAAGGCAGAGAGCAAAGCATTAATTTTAGCGATAACACTGACTTTCTCTGTGTAAATTCACAACTCACAACTCTTGATGAGTAAAAGAATAAAATAAAATTTAATTTTCTAGTTTATATCAAAAACTGCCTCATCTTAGTTTTGGTCTTTTAATCACCTGAAAATTACAGTGGCTAAATCAGAATTTGTTAGTGATTTTTCCTTTATTGTTCATAAACACAGGCAACCCAGCTAATACCAGTACGTGAACTGGAAGTAATTTGAACTCACACCCATTTGTTCTTTCAAGAGGCTCAAAATCTAACATTGCATCTATACTTCTGTATACTTGTATTAAAAGAGCATTGTCTTTGGGGCTTTCTGGGGAGAATCCCAGAAGCTGAACAGGAAAGAGGAGGAGCAATGGATGGGAAAACACGGGAAAAGTTAGATGTTTCCCATGCAGCTATAGGATTTCCCTGGGGCTCTACACGGCCTATGCCAGATTTTACATTTGTAACACCTGACTGATTTCTGCAGTTATAGATGTAGAACAAAATTTGGCACCCTGTTTTTATCACAGGAAGCACAAAAGAATGGTAATTCTAAAAAAACAAATTAAAAGCCATATTCTAAATTAAAACAGCCACAATCTGGCAACGTACAAGAGATGAACTGTAGCTTATGTATGTCTCCAAAGACATTTTTAAAACTTTCTTGACATAAAACCATGATGAAGCTATTAAAAAAGAAAAAAAAAAAAAAAACAAAAACAAAACAGTACTATATTCACTTGTGGATTCTTTGTAACTTGTTTATTTTGGTTACTGGCTGTTGATTACTTATGTACATTTCAAGTTCAAGAACTTTGAGGAAATAGTCTTTCTGCATAATATCTAAATATAGACTAGTGGTTTTGCTAGTATAGATTATCCGCCAAAATGAATGATCTCATTACACACAGATACAGAAATAGCTATGATCTGTGATAGAATGCAAGATTTATATTGTTCAGAGTAACTAATTTATTAAGGTAATTTTGTAGCTAAAAGGTCTTAATGTGTGAAGTAACCAGGTTACAGCACTCAATTTTTTTCCTTCTCTCTCTCCTTCACTGTATAAAAAAAGATATTTTCTTTAGGCTTTGATTACTATTTATCTACTGTTAGAAGCCCTTCACCCAATTGCAAAATTACGTGTTACAGAAATGGAGGAAAATGTTTTGAATATAAATGCTATACCTAACAGATACAGACATTTTGGCTATTCTGGTTACTATGGTGAGATTTGTGGAGGATTTCTGTAGCACATTGTTCTTCAAGAAGACAGTTTCTTAATATCATTTACAAGCTGTAATGATATGAATATATTTGTGTCCTCCTTCGGCACTTCTTTTGCTTTGCAGTGCAAGCCCCTTAATACAGATTGTCTGGAGAACAGCAAATTTGTCCTTGCTGTCTGTCTCAAGTGCCCTGTGTGACTTAAGAGCAGGGCTTTCGGGGGAAGGATGACCTAATATACTGCAGACAGAAAGCAGAGCTGATTAGTCTGCCTCAGAGAGATGCCATTGCAGGGTGTGACTGGGGTAATGCAAATCTGCAAAAGAAGGGTTGTGTGGATTTTTTCCTGTATAAGTTACCATGGGAGCCTCATGAGTAGGACATGGAGCTATAAGGTCAAAGAGAGGCAGGGCAAGAAAAGCATATCTGTATGCCATGAAGACTATTTTTCCAGCTGAGTTACTTGACAAATTTAAGATGCATCTCTAATCATCCTGAAACAGTGTTTTCAAGTGAAATTTCTGCATACTGGCTAAATAGTTGCATAAATTATTTCTGATTACATGGCAGTTATTGCCTTTGTGGACTTAAGCATATTTAATATTACCGAGTTAATATTACCGAAGTTGTACCTTCTCTGAGTGCTTCCATGGCAATGCTTCATTCCATAGAAAAATTACAAAAATCTTAAAATTTTGTCTTATTGCTAAATGCATTAGTGACAGCAAAGTCAACAAAAAAAAAAGTGAAAATGGAAGTATGACTTGTTTAGTTGCAGAACACAGTTGCCTGAACTTAAATGTCACAGTTTTGAACTAGTTAGCTTGCTGTCTTCAGTCTACTAGCACTAACTTGTGTTTGAAAGACTGGACTTTACAAAAGATTGGACTTTTAGATAGAGGTGATAGGGCATGGAGAAATGAAAATATGGCAGATCTCTTTCCAGGAAAATAGAAGAAGGAAAAATGGCAGCAGAACACAGAAAGCCTAAAGTAACAGGGAATAGACAATAGATTAAGGGTCTGAGAATCAGGGGAATACAGGAGTGACAAGAAAACTGATCAGTAAGAGGAGCCTTAGGGCTGATATGGTAGAAATAAAAATAATTCAATTCACAGTCAAACAGAGACGAAGTAATGGGCAACACCAGAAAAAAAGTTAGAATTTTGAATAAACTAGCATCCTATCTGCGTTAATATAAAATGTACAGTGCTACTTGCTATCAAAGAACTGAGAGGTACACATCGTGCATAAGCTTAGTAATCTTCTACCAAGTGTTGTAAAGTTGCCATTGATAAGTGCTTCTATACTGCTGTAACAAAATGCGTATTTCAGTGTGCTTGACTTCAACTTACACAGCTTGACTGAGGCTTATATGGTAACCAGGAGCCAGGATACCTAAATCCTGGTTTTGCTACAATTCTCAGTACTCCAAAATTTGGGTACCTTGCTTTATCTCTGTACTCTAGGTCTTGGGTAGACTAGTTTAGAGTTGCTTTAATACTACTACTTGTTTCACCGTAAATCACAAACAAAACTGAGGATAAACCCAAGAATGATCAATTTGTAGTGTTATACTGTAAGTTGTGAACCTCTCTTGTACATAATATAACCAACTGTCAGAGATGTTCTATGATTGACATCTTCAGAGGTAGTGCAGAATATTGTAGATGATGTATTTCAGAGCTTGGAGTGAAGTTGTTTCCTTCATCTGAGATCTGCAGCAAAAGCAGTTTGCTGACCTTAAAGTAAGATGATAATATATAAATAATATAAATCATACTTGTATTTCCAAAATATTTAGTCTTTAATAGGGTTGTAAGAGTATACTTTGAAAGCAGTTGATTATTTTTGTGGTCTAGCAAGAGTATAATTTTAACAGCAGCAAGCCCCTTATAATTTAAATGTCACCATGTAGACAGGTATGTTTGATCCTGTCTGTGTTAAACAGGCGGAGTTGGAGTAAGTGAAAGGGGTAACAGAAGTGAAAGAAAAGTGGTAAGGGGATTTCTGACTGTCGTCTAGCCTAGCTGCAGCAAAATAGGACGAGATCAGACACAAAAACCTTTCAAGCACTGATGTGTTTCATAGCATGAGCTACCAAAAACTGACACCATCTCAGAATTAGCAGCCAAAATGACCTGCTGCATGTGCTCAGGGTGTGTTTAGCTATCCAGCTGTATCCCTGTTGTGGCAGGTTAATAACTGAAATCACACTGACTAGTTTTGCCCCTATTGTTTTCTCTTGCTGATTCCAGCATTTGTAAGACAATGGCATTCATGTGATAAAGTTGAGTATTAGTTGTTTCCTCTCATTAATATCTCGAAGATTAATCTAGAAATGCTGGAGGATGACATGGACAGTGGGATTGAGTGTGCCCTCAGCAAGTTTGCTGATGACACGAAGCTCTGTGGCTCGGTTGATATGTTGGAGGGAAGGAATGCCATCCAGAGGGACCTTGGCGTGCTTGTGAGGTAGGCTGATGCCAACCTGATGAAGTTTAACCATGACAAGTCAAGGTCCTCCACCTGGGTCGGAGCAATCCCAGGCACAGCTACAGGTTGGGCAGAGAGGAGATTCAGAGCAGTCCTGCGGAGAAGGACTTGGGGGTGTTAGTTGATGAGAGAATGAACATGAGCTGGCAGTGTGCTCTTGCTGCCCAGAAAGCCAACCGTATCTTGGGCTGCATCAAAAGGAGTGTGACCAGCAGGTTGAGGAAGGTGACCCTGCCCCTCTACTGTGCTCTCGTGAGACCTCACTTGGAGTATTGTGTGCAGTTCTGGTGTCCTTAACATAAAAAGGACATGGAACTGTTGGAAGCAGTTGTGAGGAGGGCCATGAGGATGATCAAGGGACTGGAGCACCTCCCCTGTGAAGAAGGGGAGGGTCTCTTCATGAGGGACTGCACTGAGAGGACAAGGGGCAACAGGTTCAAACTTAAACAGGGGAAGTTTAGATTTGATCTGAGGAAGAAATTCTTTACTCTAAGGGTGGTGAGGCACTGGAATGTGTTGCCCAGGAAAGTTGTGAATGCTCCATTGCTGGCAGTGTTCAAGGCCAGTTTGGACATAGCCTTGGGTGTCATGGTTTAGTGGGAGGTGTCCCTGCCCATAGCAGGAGTGTTGGAACTAGATGATCTTAAGGTCCTTTCCAACCCTATGATTCTATGATGGTCTTTTTAAAGGGGAGAAAAAGTTGAATGAAAAATGTGGAACTCATTGAATGTTCTGTGTACTGCTTACCTCTGTATTTTATCTGTCACTTTCAGTGGACTTCTCAAAGGAAAAAATAATGTATTTAAACAAACTTTAGGGTAATTATAACTTTTTCTCAGAATATGTAAGTTAATCAGTACATCATCCTCAGGGCTATGATGAAATAGGTGAGGATAACAATGTTTACTTTGCCTGATTATTGAGGGAGTTGGTGTTAGAACTCCTATATTCATAAATGAATTTATGTAAATGGGGGCCTAGAACTGGAAGCTTCTGCATGAAATCATAGATGACAAGTCATCAGTGCTTGTTCTGTTCTTTTTAAGACTCTTTGTTATGTATTTGTGGTTGAGCTTCATATTGGAAATAGAAAAGAAGCATAGCTGGTGGTGAACGTGTTTATCTGATGAGTTAAATCAATAGCATCCACTTAAACTGGTACAGATATGCTAATAAACATGGGTTGCTATAGATTTTGCAGATTTTATGCATAGTTTTAAAGCTTTTTATGTGACTAATACATATGCATTTTCTTATTTAAATGAATCAGGTACATTAATGCTGGAAACATTTTGAAAATTACTGTCCTTGGGGATGTGTAAGTATGGAAATATGGGAGAGGATGGCAAGAGTAATTTTGTTCTTTCTGACTGATACGTTGTCAGATGTAAATGCTTCAGAAGAGGTCCTGCTCATTGGAGACAAAATCTGCTGCTCTCTCTTCACAATGAGGAGCACTTAGTGTGAAAACTTTCATGCCATATTGTACTGAACGCCGTGAACTTGATATAGGGAGATATACACTTGATTAACACTTTGCAGTGTTCAGTAACAATTTGCGCATATTCTCACTTCCCTGATTTGCTTCCTCCATTTGCTTTTCACTATTGCACACAATTCCAGTGTAGTCTTAATGTCATGTAACACCTCTCTTTCTTCCATGTAAAGGTAATGCTTTTCAGTAGAGTTCATAGAAGAGATTTCAGTGCTTAAATACCAACTTAGCCTCTTTCTTCATTTACACATCTTAAAGCATGCCATTTATCTCAGAGGCAGGCATTTTAGGTTCAGGAAGCTAATCTTAGCCTTCCTGTTGAGGGGAAGTGGCTTCTCTCTAGATCCACATGTGACTCGAGCAGTCCTTAAGTGGCTGATGTGTCAGAACTTATATCATACGATGCTGTAGGCGTGATGCCTGCTGAGAAACTGGAATTACCAACTCTTGAGTTGCAGACCTCACTGGGTCTCTCTGGCATGCTACTTCCTAACAGTGGAGTGGAAATCTTGAGAAGTGTGTTCTTTGCCTACCTAAAAAACTCCTCTAAAATTTTTTGCTGTTATTTGTCTTGGATGCATTGACTCAGCACTTTTTTTGTGAGGTGGGGAGGGCTGGTGTGGAGGCTAGTGCTGTTATGCTGTCAGCACAGGGGAGTGACTGCCTGTCCTGGCTCTGTGGACAAATGTGGTTCCTGATTTTATGTGCATTGGCTTTGGAGGTGCTCAGCTAGCTTGCAACCACTTATTCCATCAACTGAGCTAGGCAGCACCGGCTGGATTTCAGGAATTCTGTGTTCAGGATATTTTTTCCCTCCTGCTCAATCCCACTGTAGTGCTGAATGGTGTTGCTGGGTTTGGGGCTCCAGAGTGAGAAGATTATAGGAAGACCACTAGAATTTAGTCAGTTATATGGTTTTCTGCTGGTATTTCTGATATGGCTTTGAAAAATCTCAACTCAGTTTTCAGAAATGTAGGTCGTTTTGTCCATTACAGAATAAACAATAGGGATCACTATAATACACAAGCAATGGGCTTCTGCTCAGGTCCTCTTCTTCTCTCAGTTCCACAAGGCAGTGGGATTTGGGAGTGGGTTTCTAGGTCTTTGCTATGCAATAAAGTGAGATGAGGGACTGATTCTGCCTCACAGGAGAGGGGCTGTGCTTCTGCCTAAGGCAAAAGCATTTTTGTCAGTATGTGGGAATAACAGTCAGAGAAGTAATGCGAACTTCCAGCTAAGACAGGCAAATACTCCTAATAAAGTGGAGGAACAGTTCCTTTTTGTGTTCCAGTGAATTTTCGATCATGTCCAGGCAAATGAAGGAAGACCACAAAGGATCCAGTAGTGAAAAAGCAACTGATGACAATCTAAGAAATTGAAAACTCCAATTCATTTTTTTTGTCTCCAGTTAAAGCTGAAACTGTTTAATTTGAAAAAGAAATTAAACACAGTTCTGTCTTATCACTCAAATTACTTTTACATTATTTCAGCTGATTTTAAAACCGTGTGAAAGGAGCACTGTCTCTGTTTACTGTGCAGAAACTCTTAGTTCTCTTAATGTGTTTAAATAAGCAATTACGCTGTAGGGAAGGCGTATAATGGTTTAATGCAAGATGTCTTAGAGCTCCTTCCGTCTTTTCCTTTGTCTCTTGTAGGAGACAAATTGCTGTTTTCTTCACAGGTGGCATTCAACCAGCTGAAAACTGCTAATTATTTGTTGTCATGGTTATCTTGAGCATAAATGCCATTCACTGGACAGCCATCATGAAATATTAAATGTCAATGCAACAATAGTTCATGGATGTTTTGGGGAGGAAAGGGTTGCGTTTGTAGTGAGAAAGCAGTCAAGACAGGGAAGACAGTTTGAAAAATAACAGCCTTCATTTTGGGTTGCTCTTTTGGGATGTGGAAGAATCTAGGATGAGAAATTCCTGTTCAGGAAAGTATAATCATGAATTATTTCTCAGTAGTGGCATAGAAGCCACAATTTCAATCAGAGCCCTTTTATGCTGCAGACTGCATGAGGTAAGGACCTGGTCCTTGTCTTCAACCTTTTTACCTTCTAAGCAGTAAGAAATTGAGGAGCCAAATACACAATCAAGGGGAGTAGAATGACTATGATGGTTCCATATATCTCTATATTTATTCATGTAATTATTTATCTTTTGTGTATAAGACACAAATTTAGAAGGCCTATTAGGGTGGAGGCAGTAAGAGTAACAAAAGTGAAATACAGAGCACAAGTAGGGAGAAAAACCTGTTGGTGGAACAATTGTGGGTCAGGAGGAGCAAGCTGTCGACCAGCAGCTGAGAAGGGATGAGTTCAGGGTAAAGTGATCACTATACTACTGTTGCTATCCCGGCATTTTGACAGGCTGAGGGCATCTCTGTTTCCTCCAGAATGCTGAGGATTATGTTAGGCTCTTTGAAGGGAGTCTGTTGGATGGAGGAACTCCCTAGATATTTTTATTTTTTCTCTCCATCTGTTATACAGCTTCTAGGCAAATGTCGGCTCCTATTTACCTGGCAGACCTTGACCCGATCTCCAGAGCCCTTGAGGAACCTCTGTCCTCTCTATCCCCAGCAAGAGTGGAAATGGGGGACAGAAATTTTCCCTGTGTTGTCATTGTTGTAGCTTTATATATGAAATCTTACATTGCCCGTACTTGAATTACATTCTGGCTATAAACTGAAAAGCAAGCTGTTTCACAAGCTGTGATCAGTGAAACGATAGCTATTAGAAGAGAGAAAGTTAGTTCTTAAAGCCATGACACTTTCTTCTTGACTATAAATAAATTGGAATTGACTACTGCAAATGGTATCCTTGTGTTTGTATTTCCAGGGAACCCTTTTGCCAGGTCTCTCTAGAAGCAATGCAGGCTGGGTTTGGTATATGTAAGCATAAGTCTAGAACTTGATGTGGAGTTTCTCAAATAGCCTTTGCAGCTTTTGGAAAGAGAGTGTGACACAGAGAGCTGAATCTGTGCAGCCTCATGATTTTTCTTACCCTTCACTATCTTCCCATTTTTCTTCTTCTCAAATAATTCATTTTTAGAACTCCATGTGTATGTCTTCACAGAGTAGGGCAGACAGCTTTATGTTCAGTCAGAGCTGGCTGATGGAAAATCAGTTCTAGTGTGGAGCTTCTGCAGCCATGTCAGTGCAGTCTGGTGTTACTTTTAAGTTATCTTTTTACTTCAGTATAATTTCTGCCAATGGCTTCAGACCATACTTTTAGCAAAATCTTTTTGTGAAGGTGTCTGGCAGGCCAGGGAGGTGTAATCTTTCTCCAGGTGGAGATCATTTGAGCTGTGCAAAGCTCTTAATTGACTCAAAAACTATTTGCCAGTGACACACTGCACAGTGAATAATGTGGCACCTTTTATTTACAGTGCTAATAGCTTGAACCTCATTTGGAGAATGCTTGTATTGATGAATTTGTGTTGGTTTCTCCTATTGTACGAAAGTAAGCATGAGTAACAGCATAAATAACTTAAACCAGGTAGAAACCTAGATGAGAACTGAGAGATGGAATTGTGTGACTGCCTATTAATCTACACAGAATAAATAACATTAATCTCATACATGAAGTACAAGAAATAATAAAAATTCCACAGTGGTTTTCATTTATGTGGGAATATAGATCATGGTTGAAAATACAAGATCTAGTTAAGTTGTTTTTTTGTAGCAATTGCAAGCACTGGTTTATTTTTAAATGACTTTTCCAGCACAGTTATGTTAAAGGTACCCCAAAATTCCTAGTAAATTGCACAGCTCTTCCAGGTTTGTTTTTGTCGGTTGGTTTGTTTGTGGGCTTTTTTTTTTCCATTTTTCTTTTTTTCTTTTTTTTTTTTTTGTACTGGGCTTTCCAGAGCAGCTCCCAGTGTCCACATCCAACACTCTTACTTAATCCAGTTCATCAGTTTTGAATATTACTCTCCTAAGTTTCCTGCAGTGTCAAAATATGTATTTCCTTTCCCATAGTTTATGAATCCAGGTAAACATGGGCAAAATATGGTCCATAATTTATAAACCCCACTAGTAGTATGCTACACAGTGACCTTTGTGTATTTCACAATAGCACAAATCCACATGTACTGTATACTTCGTAACACCTCAACAGGATTTTTGATGCTGATAAATGTTTTGCTGCAATCTTTTGGATGTTTAGGAAGACTGTTGTAAACTCAGGTATAGAGATGACAAAATCCAGTTTTGCAGGATCCTTACACTGGCGCCCACCTAAAATCAGCCCCCTCTTTCTGTCAGGTGCCTTTATGATTGCAGCTTATGAGATGGGTACAGCAACTGCCAGAGCTCCCATTGGCTAATACCTGTAAGCATTTCGGTCTCTTCCAGCATCTGCAAAGCGTGCTTATCTGAAATTCATAAATTCATAGCACATGGAGCTAGGAAGAATCATGGTGATTAAACCCTTCCACAGCATGAGACAGAGAATTTCACTCTGATTTCTTTAACTAGCTCCAGAAATATGTTTTTTAGAAAGGTGTCTGATTTTCCTTTGAAAATTCTCTAAGTATGTGTTGTGCTTTTTAATCATTGTTTTCCACTAAATAATTCCGTTAAGTGTCAGTTGGGTGTGTTTTTTTTGTGTTCGGGCAGTAGTGCAATTTATTATGATGTGCTTGTGTGTGCTGTTTAATGAGGTTGACTTGGTATTTATTGAAATAATTGTGGGATATGTACCATTTGTGAATGCTAGTTCATATGAGGTAAATTTTGGTACTTCTGGATAAAGTGCCAAGTGTTGTCCTGATGCCAAATAAGGCATAGTACTTCATGGAAAACAATTCCTGTGTTGTGACTGAAAGGGTAAGGATTTCTTTTCATTAAATAAGAAGTAGATCAAAAGCAAGCTCTTTGTTATTTTTTTTTTCAGCTCTGAAATTAGCTGGCATTGTACTAAAAGCAATAGAAATTAAGTGAAAAAAACATTAAAATGCTATAGGGCCACTGTTTTTCTGGAAAATTGATGAGAGTGTAGGAGGGAAAACTTTAACAAATGTGCAAAATTTATTCTTTTCATCAAATTTTGAGCTGTGTTTTGTATCAGCCTTTTCAGGTAAGGGCTGCTGTCAGCATGTGCAACGTGTGAGTTTTGGAGAAACCTTTGATTGCCACACTATATTTTCAGTCTTTACCTTTCCAAACTGTCCTTAAGAGACATCTAGTAAAAATGAATCAGGTTTGCTCAGAAACCTTTTGGGACTGTGACCATATATGCAGCGATCACGTGGAAAAACTGATCTCAGCAGCAGTTTTATCTTCAGTCTTTCAATTTCAGTCCAACAAATGTCTCCATCTCTCCTGGCCTAAAGATAATTAGCCAAGAGTGAAGAGAAGAGATAGACTGTGGGTGGGGGATATCTGTGACAGGGTCAGATGATGACTTTCTGTTAAAATGGAAATTAATGCATCACACTTCAGGGACCTTATTGTGAAATAAATTCTCTTGTGTCCCATTTTCTCATAGTTGCAGCTTGTTAAAACCTTGCATAAACTAAAGCTGGAGCCATCTTCAATCACTAAAAAAATTAAGCTGGAGGAGAGAACCACTACATACTGGTTTAGTTTGTACATTGTTACTGCAATCTGCCTTCACAGGATTATTGAGCAGAAAAAGTATCTCACTTTTGCCAGACAGTAAGGACGGCCATTTTTCTATCTGCATTGTTTACTGTGAATTGGAATGAAAATGTTTTCCTTTCCTCAAGAAAAGCATTTGCTGATGTTCTTTATTTTTTTTTTTTTCCCTTGCCATAGTAATCATATGTAGAATCATGGAATAGTTGGGCTTGCAAAGAACCTTAAGATCATCTAATTGCAGCCCCCCTGCTATGGTCAGGAACACCTTGTAATAGACCATGTCACCAAAGGTTCTGTCCAGCCTGGCCTTGGGCACTGCCTGGTATGGAGCACTCATCACTTCCTGGAGCAACCCATTCCAGTGACTCAGCACCCTTACAGTAAAGAACTTCTTCCTTATATCCAATCTAAACTTCCCCTGTTTAAGTTTAAACCCATCACCCCTTGTCCTGTTGCTACAGTCCCTGATGAAGAGCCCCTCTCCAGCATCCTT
>JASSUY010008623.1:0-11291 GCA_032466535.1 Forpus xanthops
GGCCGGCCTGGCCGCTGAGGTACGGCCTGGGGGGCCCGGGCCCCCGCGCCTCCTTCCCGTTCCCTTCCCGCTGCCCGGGCCGGGGCTCGGCGGGGCCGCCGCTGGCAGCTCCGGGACTCAAGGCGGTGTTACAGAGCGCCCGGACCGAGCCCCGCCCCGTCCCCGTTGTGCTGCCCGAGGACGCGGTCCCGCGGGTGCGGTGCCCTTCGCTGGAGCACTTCCGAGACAACTTCCTCATCCCGCAGAAGCCCGTGGTGCTGGAGGGCATCATGGACCACTGGCCCTGCATGAGGAAGTGGAGGTGAGGAGCAGGAGGATGTTCCCTGTCCTGGCGAGGGCGGGGGTCGTTCTGTGTCCGGTATGCGGTGGGAGCCGGTGCGTGCGGCTGAGCGCTCCAGCGAGCCGCGCACCGCGGGGTCAGGCAGCAGCGAGGTTTGGAGCTGGGAAAGGGAGTTCCGGAGGTGCGGGTCGGTGTGACCCGCTCCTTCGGGGGCGCGGTTGAGTGTTGAGTTCCTGACACCGCCATTCAGGAGTGTGAGAACTGCTTGTGTGCTGTGTAAGCAATGGAGTCTGCGTTTCCAACACTGAGAATCGGGTATTCGTTGAGGTAAAGCTCGTGATTCCCTAGCAGAGGGGAAACACTTCTGCTTAGTTCGGGCAGTTGCTTTCATTCCACAGCCAAGGGTGAAATTGGCGTTAACCGAACACACTTATTTCATAGAGGGTTTGTTCTGTTTTGAGGGAAGATTTTCCACTGCTGAACTTCAGACACTTAAGAAGACAAACGCCCCTGTTTAGTGAATGTCATTGTCAGTGGTGGGATGTATGCCACCCACCAAAGTAACTCATCCACCTTTAGCCAGGGTGGGTATTATTGGCACCTGCAAGCAGAGTTTGGCCCTGATGTTCTGCACAATGATGAAGATGTAAAACGTGTTTAGCAGATGTGGCAGCAGGCGGTAGAAAGATAAGCTGTCACTGGGCAAGAGAGGCTAACAGCTTACATCTCCTCAACTGGTAGGAAGCAACAGTAAACTGAGGTGAACAAGGTTTGGAAACAAAACAAGGAGGACATTGTGGCATAATGTACACAGAAACTTGACTGCTTATTTCCTTGCTGCTTCTGTTTTCTGGTGCCTTTTGTGTCTCATGGCTGGTTTTAGAGATAAAAAACTCATGGTAGTAGAGCTTTATTACTCTAAAAGATTAATTTTGCTTGATTGCCTTGCATTCAAAGTCAGCAAGACCAGCAGAATAAAGGGGCAATGGAACTTGCTTTATTTCAGCGTGGACTATTTCTGTCAAGTCGCTGGGTGCCGCACAGTGCCTGTGGAATTGGGCACCCGATACACAGATGAGGAATGGTCTCAGAAGCTCATGACTGTCGGTGACTTCATCAGCCAGTATATTGTGAATGAGGTCTGTTACTCTCATTTTGGTTCATACAGCAATGTGTTACTGGTACCAAATTTCTGCTTAGGTGAAGTCAGGGAGGGGTGTGCTATAAGCACAACCCTGAATTAGAAGGTCTGATATTTTCAAGGTCTGAACCTACTGTTGTTGCTAACCTGTTATATTAGTTATTGTAACAATAGTTAGGTTTGATTTTTGTATATAATCAAGTGTACAGCAGCTGGAGTTTGATGAATAGATGAATACCTTTTGCAGCAAAAACCTGAGTGGGGAGTCTAAGGCTAAGGGATACTCAGCCAGCAGTTTTGTTTCTCTTGGTTGTTAAACTGCTTAGTGAGATGTAGGATCCAAATTCCTGTGCCAGGTGAAAGAATAAAGACTTGATTAGCAGTTGAATGTCCCTTGACTTTCCCAGGTGAGGATCCAGAGCCCTCATTTCCATTTCCAAGCCTTCTGGCAGGGGATACCGTGCCACATGGTCTGCGGTACAGTCTGGGATGGAATCCAGGATTCTTGCAGGGGGGAAGGTCTGTGCTCAGCAGGGCCTGGCAGCAACAGTGCAGAGCGCTGTCACAGGACTGGCAGCAGAGCTGGTGGGCGCTGCAGTTATAACTGGGCTGCCGTGGGTGAGCTCGTGTTGGAGGTGGGGATACAGCTGCACTTGCCATTTTGGGATAGCTGGAAGTTACTATATCAGAAGACCCCTTATCCTGGTCAACTGTTGAAACAATTCTAGTACTCTGAAATAGACACTGAAAATGGTAGTTTCCTGTAAGTAATTCTGCTCACCTATAAGAAAATTAACTGACTGACAATTCTTACGTATGTGTCATTCTCTGTTTCTGTGGCTTTTTCTTTCTCTACTGTGATTTCAGAAGAGTGTGGGATACCTTGCCCAGCACCAGCTCTTTGATCAGGTAAAACTGAGTGAATGCTTTTATCTTTCTGCAGTCCAGCGTTTCCTTTGTCATCTCTGAGGATGTCAACTCTGCTAGATGGAAGGACATGTGGAGAATTCACAGTATTTCTCATGTTTCTAGTACCACAATTTGAAGGAACAGAAGGAGGGGTTTGTTCCATTTGGCCAAAAGGCATGGGAAAAAAAACTATTTCAGGGTTGAAGACATTCAGTCTTAGTGCTTTTCAGTACAATGTAGCATAAACATATAGGGATATCACCTGGAAAGCAGAATTTCTCTAAAGAACATGTAAATCAGGGAATAGGTTTGGACAAGAAACAGACTTCAGTGGTGATGCGTTCATCATATTCTGAAATGTCATTCCCGTTAATCAGAGATCAGATTGATTGTGAGGTGTAACAAGGTATCTCACAGAAATTGTCTGAAGAGTGAGAAACCCCTTTCTTTCTCCCACCTCTCCTTCCAACAGAAGCTGCTTGCTAGGACAGAAGGTGGGAGGACATTTCCTGCAGGTTCCTAGCAGTTCAGCTACTTCTCTCACACCTTTGCTGGACAAGCAGGTCATTTGTTTTCTTTGTGTCAAGCATTGTTCCTCTGTTCTGTGAATGACATACCTTTAGCTAGTCAGCACAAACCCTTTTAATCTGTATTTCTTTATGGGAGTAGATCCCCGAATTGAAAGAAGATATCAGTATTCCTGACTACTGCTGCCTGGGGGAAGGGGAGGAAGAGCACATCACCATCAACGCTTGGTTTGGTCCAGAAGGCACTATCTCACCTCTTCATCAGGATCCCCAGCAAAATTTTTTAGCCCAGGTCTGTACTGTGCTTACTCTGTACGTGCCATTAATGCTGTACCCAGGAAAGTGCTCACGGTGTGCAAGTGCTAGAGACAAAGGTAGCAGGGTAAGGAATATGCAGATGCTGTTTTGCTATTCTATGCATTTGTTGCTACTGCAACTTAATCTTGTAGGCCACAGGTGCTCATTGAGATAGATCATTACTTCTCCTCATTTTGCAGCTGATAATTGGGAATCACAAGAAGTAGATTTTCCAAGGTCACACATGGATTTTGTAAAAGTGGAAACAACATAGATGCTGTCATAGCATACCAAGGAATTTGCTTTTCTATAACTGCAAGATATTGGGGTGGATATAGGTGCATACTTTAACAACTTCAGGCTACCCAGTAAAATACCTACTCGTGCATGCATTGAATCAGATGAAGTAGTATTTACACTGTGACCTCACTGCTGCTAAGGGAGATGCTGTTTGTAGGCTTCAGAGTGACAGTTACACACTGGGACTTTTCTTATTATGTCTATATGCAAGTCCAAAGATGTATTCCTGGTCCAGAGAGATGACGACTTCAGACCCTGGGGGGATTTGGTTTTACTGGAAGGAGTTTGCTGTTTCTTAAATGGCTTACACTTTGAAACATTTTCCAGGAGGATCATGTCTGTTTGAGGGCTGAGCCTTAGTTCCTCTGTGCCAGACAGTTGCATCTTGCTAACCTGTGTTTCCACTTGTAACTGAGGCTGAATCCAGGCCTTCCTAATGTGAGTTTTTACAACTCCAGTAGTCTGATTTAACTTTTTATTACAGCAGTGTCTGTTTATTGTGAACAAAGACAATGATGTTTCTTGTAATCAGGTCTGTTTTATTGTGAAGTGCCAGCCCTGGCCACAGTTTGTAACATAATGTGCAGGTTAATGACACATGGAAAATGTTTACTGTCATATACACAGGTATTTGGAAGGAAGTATATCCGCCTGTATTCACCACAAGATTCAGAAAACCTGTACCCACATGAAAGTCAAATTCTTCACAACACCAGTCAGGTAAATAGTTACCTGAAATTTTAATATCAGTAAAATGTTGTTTTAGCAAATTGAATTTGAGAGAAGAGATGGTACTGATGATTGTTTTGGTTTTTCATAGGTTGATGTGGAAGACCCTGACTTAGTCAAGTTCCCCAATTTCAGAAAGGCTGCATTTCAATCCTGTATTCTGATGCCTGGACAAGTTCTGTTTATTCCAGTTAAATACTGGCACTATGTACGATCGCTTGATGTTAGCTTCTCAGTCAGCTTCTGGTGGTCATAGCTCTGAAGCATGCAGAAAGTCTGTTAGCATTGCAACAGGAATTAAGAATTCTTCTAAGTACAAGAATGTTCTTCCCTATCCAGAAGTTAGAGGTGGATTAAAAAAACCAACGAACTTGTGCTTCAGCACGGTGAAAGAATCTGGATGGATAGAAAGATGCTGCAGCCACTTTGTTGTTGTGGGTCTTTCAAATATGAACACCTCATAAAGAGCTTATGTTAGGCCGTTATTACGTGTGTATGTCTGAAACAGCTCTATCTATGGGCGCCACCAGGACTCTTGCTTCTAACTGTATTGAGCACATCAGGTTAGTGTTCTGCTCGGATTTAATAACAAACTGGGAGTTACACAAGCAGGGTGTAATTCCCAGTGAAGGATGGTGCTACCCAAAGGTAACAAGATTTCAGTCTCCTACACGGAAAAAGTTACCAGTGTTAAGACCTAGGAACATAATTAATTGTGGCTAATCTACAGTTTAATTGCGGTTAAATAAACTGAAGCTTAATCTTGCTTTGAATATCTGCCTTCAGCAGATACGCTGCCATTCCACACTAGTACCTGGCAAGATTTGATCCTTCTGTTTAAGTCACTATTGGAGTAAAAAGCATCCTTGCATAAAACTGGACAGTGAAGTGCTAATACCAAAAACTAATTTTAATTACAGTTTTTTTGCACACTTCACACAGAAAAGCTGCCATTGTCCCAGAGTTCTGTCCTGCTCCTGCCCAATCGTTTTGACTGTGGGAACATTCCCTCTTTTACTGAGCACAGCTGCTTACGAGCTGTCCTTTTGTTGGATGAACAATCCTGTGTCTCCAGAAGGAACAAAACCTAAGCAACAGTGCTCACGGAAAGCATTCAGACTCTAGCCCTAGGTTAGATATTTAGCTGTCTGCCTTAGTGAGACACCACAAGTGCTGCATTGATTTTTCACCTGCTTGAAGCCCTTTGGTGTTAGGAACAGGTTTCATTTTCAGTTGTGTCCCAGCCCAAGAGCATGGAGAACTAAAAAACAGCCTCCAAGACAGCTGTGGAGGCATAAGTGAAGGAGAACAGGAAGGTCAATGATAATTTTATTGTAAAATTCTTAAAAGCTTGAGGAAAAACCAGGTACACTGACCAATGCCTTGTTGCTGATGAATACAGTTCAAGCCTGGCTGTTCTTCTGCAGGAGTGCGGAAAAGAGATTTCACTAAAATCTGGTTTTCCTAGGATCGTCTCGTGCTGAGCATGAAGCTCTTCTCTGTTCTCCCTGGTTTTGGTGGTGACTGGGAGTCTGTGCGACTCATTCCTGTGAAGAAAACAAAAGGAAGGTCAATGACACACATAAAAAACGTTGATACCATATAACCTCCAGATTTCTGAAATGCTTTATACACTCCTATGTTCCTGTTCAGCATCCACTTTCCCTGGCTAAATAAAGGAATTCCAAAGAGATTGTGGTGGTCTTGGAAGCTCAGTATTTCCAAAGGTTTTAGTGTGATGTGGTGTGTCCCCTGCTCTCCTGTTACAAACAATATGCACATTACCTGCTCATGACCACAAGGCATAACCCTTGTGCTTTCAGGGCTCAGTGTTGCCCCTGTGTGGTTTTCTCTATGAAACATACAATTGAAGTCAGAAATAACTGGCAACCCTACTGGAGCTGTCACTAACACAGGCAGTGCCCGGGGTATCAGCCCCTTCTTAAGTAGTATTGTACTCATCTTTTTTTTTTTTTTTTTGTTTTAAATAGGTTCTTGGTACCTGGGATGTCACAAGTCCAGAAATCATTACACTGCGGACAGCGAGGTTCAGTCTGAGCTCTAAAGTACTTTCTGACGCAAGGTAAATGCATTCCAATTCCACAGGATTCACATACTTGGCTCTGAAATCAAAAGCATTGATAAAGAAAAACTATAATCAATCTATGCTTTCGTTTACCCTTGTTAAAAGGGCAGCAGACATGCACTGGGGCATTCCAAAGTAGAGCTGGTGAGTGCTCAAAGCTGCTAAATGATAAAGGAGGTATTTTCCTGGAAAATAGGAAATACTACTTCCCTTTATGGGCAAAATCTAGCTTGAAAGACAAACTACGATGAGCTATTTGGATGCAATGAAGGAGACAACTGGGATGGAAACGCTAACATGGATACTCCCATGGTACATTGGCAGGTGCCCTCTGAGGTAATAAATGTTACCTGGATGGCAAGGCTGTGACAGATGTTACACTTCCTTGCCACATCTTGGTAGTTGCTGAGAATGTATTGTTCCATCTCGATTATGCAGCGAGTATGCAGAGTAAATTCGCCATTTCTCTACAGAAACAAGTGGCAAGACAAGGAATTTCTTTTAATTCTTTTTACCTTCTTGACTTTTCTGGTCACCTGCTAGCAAGCATTTGACATCCACTTTCTTCTGCCATTGTGAAACTAACATGCTGACACTGATGCAATGCAAAGTCAAAATACTTTTGAGGTAGCAGAATTAATGTGTTTAGAGGATCAGAATAAAGATCTCCACCTTTAGCAGAGATTTATCTAATCCTAAGAAGGTATATATTAGCAGACATGCTCTCCTTTTATTCATTAGCAGAAATTCTGCTGGCTTTCAGCAAAATCTAGGCATTTACTGCTTATCTTTGAAAATCTCTGCTAAATCACTAACATAAGGGAACATGTGGCAGCAGGCTAGAGAATATGACACAAGGAATCCAGAAATAAAAGGATCGAGATCTCGCTTGTCCTGAGGAGCAACTGCAGTGTCCACATGGTAAGCTCAGCTTGGCTTCTCCCTCATGAAAATTAAAGGAGATTTAAAAATGTGCACAGTTTTATGCCCATGCACTTCTGGTACAGGAGTTCTCAACATGTTTGGCCTCACAGCTTTTCAGGATATTATGAATTTAACAGTTACAGTTGACATTTACATTAACCATAATGGCACTGATCACCCTGAAAAACTTTCCTCAGGTCTTGTTCCAAGTTTAAGTAAGCCATGCTGTTGTGAACCAAGGTCTCTATGCCACAATGCAGGGCTGTACACACATGCATCTAGCCCAGGGACAACGAACTAGAATCATGTCCTGTATAGACCTACCCAAGGACTTTTTCCTTGTCAATGTACTACCTGTTCTGCAACAAATACTGAAGCAGCAATAAGTACATGTCCCACAAAAACATTTTTGCCGTCATTCATTAAAGCAAGCTCCAGTTTCAGCCATAAGAAAATAATAGCTGCACCTATTAAAATACAGATACTTGAAGATACAGCGGTTACCTCAGAGAGCCACTTGTCCTCCACAAAAACTTTCAGCACTTGTTCTGCTTCCTTTTTCTTCATTTTCTTTGTCTTAAGTTGGTCAGCCAAGTTTAAAATATCCGTAGAAGGGGCAAAGCCATTTTCTGATAAAATGATTAGGTCCATCTACAGAAAGAAACATGTTCAACTATTAAAAACACCCATGCAATTAGGCAGACACACCTTACAGTAACGTGCAGCTCTTTTAGCTTCCATGCATAGGAGATATATTACAGTATATGGCTTGACCCAGAACTGTAACACACTGGCCAAAAGCTGAAACAACTGTTGTTACCTTGACAGCTTTAATCCTTGCCAAGAAAACATTTCCACACCTGTACAGTGCTGCCTAAAGGAAGCAGCATTCAGGGACCTTGAGCATACTCAGGGTAAGAGATCCATTTCCTTTTACTTGGTCTTTGTCAAGGTTCTTTTGAGGAAAACCCTCTCCCTACTCAAGTGAGTATAAGTTTGCCCATGCTGGAGTCAGCAGCACTGCTGAACTTACCTGGCATTTGAAGGCTGTAGCAGTGTTACCAATCTGCATAATCTCTCACCTGAAACATTTGCTTCCCATTATCACAGAGCAACATATAGAGCCGGTAGGGTGGTGTGCCATGACAATGCCATCACTGCAGTGCTGGCAGGTCTGCAGAGGTGCTTCACCAGTTACGGGGAAGGGCAGGGAAATCTGTGGGTACTATCCATGCAGAGTAGGCTTTGCAGGTGGCACAGCACAGGCAATGCACCTTTTGCCAGTTTGTACAGAAAACTTCATGAATGTGGAAAAAAATCACTTCCATTTTCATGCATTTTAAGATGGTACCTCCACAGATAGTGTTACTTGCTACCTAATAACTGACTCACTTACTGTTTTTCTGAACAACTCTAATTCATTTTCAGTATAGTCAGATGCCATTTTAGTTATTTCAGTTTCTGCCAAATTCACCTATAAAAAAGAAAATAATAACACTTAAATTGCCATCAAAGTTGCCTTTGTGTTTCTGCACCATAAATTGTAAAAGATCCTCTGGGGTAAAGAATACATCAATGCACAAACATGTTGTTTCTTTAAGTGGAATGAAAGAGACTGTTCCTTAAAAATGGCACTCGGTGGTACTCAAGTCCTTTCTTCAGGACTGATCTTCCAGCCACGTGTTCTCCACAGCTGTCTCTGCCCAGTCCAAGCTCTTTAACAGCCCAACCTCCCCCCTACAGCTCTAATACAGGATATCAGTTCCATGTAGTAGAGCACCAGGATACTGTGCTGTACAGTAGCAGTAACTATGTTATAATAGACATTCTTGTTTTGCTCTGAAGAACAGTTGCTGCTATTTCGTATTCTTACTGCATATGCTAATGCTATTGGTTATTAGCTCAACTAAATTGGCAAAATGACCCAAAAAAGTTAAAGCAGCAGCTAATGTTAGAATACCTCCTGTACAGTCTTTTGAATTTTCTAAATAAACTTCCCTCTCTGACATGCACAATGCACAGCATTTAGGGAAACTTCTACAGACCGTTCCTTAGGAACCCTTTTATGCTAAGCTGATTTTTGAGTGAGACAAAACTAATGTTGGGGGGGCTCTCTGTGTTTTCTAGTTTAAAAATTAGTCTTTCACAAGAAAGACCCTATGAAAAAGAAATTCATGTCAGCAGTGTTAATGCTAAATAAATGAGCACTGCTGCAGTCCTGCTGCCGTGTTCCATTTCCATGCACCTGTTTATCCTCCCGCTTCTACAGCAGCTGCCAGCATAACAGGAACAGCTCCACTTAAACCAGGTGATGGCAGCATCATATATGTACTTACTAAAGCATAATGCGCTCTCCCATCATCTTCTGACATTCCCTTCCGGATCTGCATAAATAAAGGCTGTAGATGCCTGTTGATGGTACTGATGAAATCAGCCAGCTTATCATGCACATAGTAGACTGAAAATAAGAAAGAGCACATAGACAAACAACCCAAACAGCTCCATATCAGGCAGATCTTTGTGTGGTTTATCTGCTGAAACTTTATTGTAACTCGGTAAGGAACTGAACTTAATAAGGCAGTATTCAAACAGGACTGTTGTGTACAGGTCATTTTAGTCTGCTGCTGACTAATGCCTTCAGAGAAGCTCAGCTCCCAGTCATTCTGCCAGGACTACCCTACTTACAAAGCACTGGATTACACTGAAAAGCCTGCATTTCCGATAACTCCCCCTGTAAAATGCAGTGCCTTAAAAAATAAAAAAGTTACAATTACTGCAAACTATTTTTTGTAACAGAAATAAATTACTTCCTTCTGTAGGGCATAAAATGCAACTCAGCCAATGCTGTAAGCAGATGTCCAACATATTTTCAGCATGCAGGTCAGTAGACTGTGCAGCACCCATATAGTCAGTGCATGCTAGATCTCAGGATGTGTAATTTAAAACAATGCCTGCTGGAGCTACCTGCCTTTCAATAGTAATGGTTTAAAATAGTAATTTGGGTGTTTCTTTTTAAATGCCACTTTTTGTTCTGGAACATTCCTTGTGAGAACACTCCCATCACTAAAGTTTTTAAACTTTAGATGGCAAATGCTTTACAGAAATACAATTATTTGTAACCAGGAAAAAAACAGTTCTTCCATCTCCCCACTTTTTCTCCAAAAGAGAGACACACCGTTATGGGCTTCACAGCAATGTTTGTGTAATTTCCTTGCCTCGGATCCTTCCATTATCCCATGAGACATCAGGACCTGCAGGAACCGTCGATGAGCATCAGTCATCTGAGCTGCCATCATGATACTCCCCCAGGCTCTGAATGCTGCAAGAGGCACACACTGGAATTAGTGCACATGTTCATGGGGATGAAGAACACACACTGCAAGCACACACAGAACTCAGGGCAAAAGGAAAATCCCCCGGTTGTTCTCAGAACGCAGGCAGGGACTTACTCCAAGGCTTTAAAAGGACGCAAAAGATAAAAGTCCAACTAATTTAGCTACAGAAGAGACGAGCGTAGGTACTGTGCTCTCATACCCACACTGGCCACTGCAGTGCTGTATCTGTAACCACCAACACCTTGCATAGTTTGTGTTGATGCTTCTGCTCACCACATACCCCGGTGACTTGTGCAATTGGGAGTGCAGCTTGCTCCGGACAGAAATCCTCCACGAGACGTCCAGAACAACACCGGGACTACATCAACGCATCTCCAGATATCCTTGACGGCTGCAGCCGCTAACAGCTCACCAGACCGACGAAGCTCCCGGGCCCCTGCGAGGCCCAGGCAGACGTTTCGCCCCGACACGGCTGCGCCTGCCGAGCCGGGGAGCAGACCTGAGAGCGGGAGCTGCTCGGGCAGGGTGACAAAGCGCCTCTCGGCTCCTCAAGAGAAGCCCCGGCCGATCGCAGCCCCCCGACACCGCCGTTTCGCCGCCCCCCGGCAGTGGATAAAGCGCGGACTGGCAGAAGCCCCGGGCCCCGCCTCATCCGTTGGCCGCCACCGCCCCCCGCGCTCGAGCTTTCGGCGGTCGCTGCGGCCGCCTGCGATCGATCTGCTCTGCGCGCGGTCCGCCTCGGGGCGCTGCTGAGGCGGCCCCG
>JASSUY010008624.1:0-19988 GCA_032466535.1 Forpus xanthops
TCAGAGATAACAATTTCTTGCTCTATCCCTCCTTTATGGGAAGAGGAACTGAATGGGGGAGGGGGCACCGGCAGCGGCGGGCGACCCCGCGGAAGGGCGCGGACCGGCCCCCGGCGGTGACAAGAGACGCGCGGGGTCTGTGGATACCGAGCCGCTGCCCGAAAACACCCGACTTCAAATAAGTTTCTAATCGGTTTTTAATCAGCGGGCGGGTTTGTAGGTATCTCACTATCTCAGTGCCCGGTCCGGTGCCTGGAGGATCGCTGTATGATGTGCCGTGTAGAGGGTAATTAAAAGGGATTGCAACAGCAGAAACTCGATTCGATCTGCAGAGACGTTATCTTCACCTTTGCTTCCCGGGACGGGGCTTTGAACTGCGGTTGCTGCTGATTTAATCTTTAACAGATCTCCCCCTCAGGTTGAGGAAAGGCAATAAATAAAGCGGGTTCCCGGGAGGTGGGCAGCGCTCAGAAGCCGATGCTTGCAGGTGTCTGTGCCCGTAGCCGGGCCGCAGCTCCCGACCCAGCGGGAACTTCCCCCTGAGCTTCCAAGTACTCCCTGCACTGTGAGGGGGGGCATCCCCCCCGGTCCGGCTGCTTTGCTCGGGGAGGAACTCCTCTGCATCTCGGGCGTGCGGAATTACAGCGTGTAGGGACAGGGACAGTGAGAATGGAGCTTTTGATTAATAAAATCACTGCCCCACACTCCGGAGAAACTTTTTCTTTGTTCTCTTTTTGGCAGACGGGTCATCGTTTAGCCTCTCTTGGTTTTGTGTGTTAAATGCGGTGATGCGCTCAGAATGTTAGTCTACTGCCCTCCTTACTAATTTCATGCACTTCATTGTGGTTGCATGCCCTATAGCTTGTTGATCTAATGCTAATCCTCTACATCCAACATACACTATGTCTGTTTCTGAATGTGATTGTCCACCCGTGCATTTTGATGCGCTATTGCCATGCTTGCTGCTATGATGCTTTCACAGTACTGTGTGTCAGGGGTACTAAACTGATAATTCTGAACTCACTTCTCTTTTAATGCCATACTCCAAACGACCTAAAGCATATGCTGCATCTGAGAAGGTAGATGAAACTAAACTAGAAACAGCTCTCCTAAGACAAGTGCAAGCATGTCAACAAGGTAGAAATTAAGTGCAACTACAAAAAATCTAAAATACTAAATAAGCGTTAAAAAGCTTAGTTTAGTGGAAGTACCATTGGTTTAGAAAGAGGATGTGCAGCTAAAATACTTCTAAATATTATGCGTGTAAATACTGTCCTGAAATTTACCTTGGTAGAACAGTTTTGGCTTATTTTGCCATAGACATTTCAAAATCAAAGCTAATAGTAAAGAGGCAGGAGTCAGCATTACTGAATGACTAGTTACAGTAGAGCAAAATGTAATGAAGATAAAATTTCTAAGGCACATACTAAAGGTGGCACTGGTTTCAAAAACAGCTGGTCAGGATTTGGAGTATACACAAGGCACAATGTGTCTGGTGCTTTAGAAAGTCCTGCGCAGAAAGATAGGTAATGAAGGTATACAGGCATACTTAAGTTGTACATATCCTGTGTCAAGAATTAGATGCTCTAAATTCTTGGTTGGTTGGAGAAATGCTAAAACTGGAAAGAAAAACATTAGTGAACCCACTGTTTGACTCTTTATGAAGAAAAAGAGAACATAAATATGCATGATAATGTCAAAATGCCATTGCTGTGGTCTTCTGCTGTTGAAGATACAGACCTTCAGGAAGCTACTTCTCAGTAGGATTGTGATCTGGTCCTCACTTTTGTTTTTGAAATCTTCTTGTCCTTCAGGAGGGGAATGTCTTTCTATGGTCAAGAATTCTGTGCTGTTCAGTAGCGTATGCCCTGAAGTAAAAAAAAAAAACAAACACCACTGGGGCAGGCAGACTTTTAAATGACCAAGGTTGTGTACAGGCAGTATTAACAGTATAAAAGCCTAGTTCATACGCATAGGCAGTTACGCTTACCCTTTTCCAAATTTACTAGGCTGTTATCCTTGGATTAATTAGTTATTGCCTAATTATGCAGAGTTCTAGCTGCTGCCTGCCTTCTGTAAAGAACTGTCAAGTCTCATTGTCTGTAGATGGCCAAGCAATGGCAAATCTTAAAACATGCCTGGCTCTTATAAGGATGTTTGCCTCTCTGAGGTTGGTACTGGCCCACCAGAAACACCTTGTTTTTTGTTGATTTCTTTTTTGTTTGGGTTTAGGTTTGGTTTGTTGTTTTTTTTTTCAGAAAACCAGAAATGCCTTTTTGCACTGGGACAGTTTTTACTTAAGATCAAAGGAGGTTGAAATAGTGTACTCGCATTAACTCTCTTTCTACCAAAAAACGCCATCTTCTTTAGTTGATTCCACTCTTACACAGTAGACACATGTGCAAAAGTGGTCTGTAGTATTACCTGGTGTTACATTTGGGCTTTTAAAGATTTTTATTCTAAATTTATGTCATTTTTATCTAATCTGGGTACTCACATAGAAAAAAAAAGTAAATGTTTTCTTGGCATTCTCTGGAGATTGTGTGAAAAATAGAAATGCTGAGGCCATCAAGGTTTGTTTTACATTGGGACGAATGTGTGCAGAGCATGATACATTATGGTGACTGAATTTTGCATGGTTTTTATGATGGTGCTCTTGCAGCAGAGCTAAATGTAGTCTACAGATGGACTTGCTACACATTTCTCCATTCTCATTTATATTCCTAGGGAGCAAGTCGTGCCTCTCATCAAAAATCTTATTATTTATGATTGTGTGTCTGCTGCCATGAACTGTTAGACTTTTTTAAGAGCAGACAAGGAGAATCCAGGAGTTTCTTTCCATTCCTTTTTCTTCCTTTACTTTTAGGCTAAATAATGTACTCAACGTATTTAATGCAATTCATGTTGACATAAATGAGAATTCCATGTGCCGATGAAGGGCAGCACTGAGTCTCTGTTTCAAATTAATATGTCACTTTCCTATCAGTGCACAGTGAGAAGAAGTCAAGATCTACAGGTCTTTTGCACATGGGACCCTCATTAATTCTCAAAGCAAGCCTGTGAGTGACTGAAATACTGTTACCATTTACTGTGATGTGGAAAACTGAGGCAAAGAAGGGCTTTCTCGGAGTTAAAGTTTATGACAAAGCCAGTAATTAAAGACAGAATGCCTTATCCAAACACCACAGGCTCACCCTACTTTTAAATAATTACTCATTAAAGAACAGTGTAAAATCTGGCAACTCCTGTTCAAGTCTATCTAATATGATGAACAGAAAAAAAAAATCTGGTTTTGTATCTCATGTGATGACACTATAGAAGTTAGCTCTTAAGGATTCTGAGATGTTGTATGCCTGGATAGCACAGAAAAGTAAATTTAGTATAAATTCCAGGGCAGATGCTCTATTATTTGTGTTCAGAAACTCTCAGTGATAAATTTAGTGGAGTATTTTAAGGGAAATATTAAGCAGAATGTTTTCACAATGTTACAATCTTGATTGACATAGGCACGTGTAAATATTGCAGCATATGGTATGTTATCTTTTACATTACAGTTTACTTAATGAGTTATTTTGGGATATGTGCTATTTGCATTTTAAAAGTTTGAGTACAATGTAAATGTGGATGAAACATTTAGGGAAAATCTAATTCATATAAATTTAATTATTTTTAGAAATCATTTATTAAGAAAAATCATATTTCAGAATTATGATATTATTACAGCAAAACCTGTGAAGAACAAATCAGTGCATATTATCATGTTCCTAGCATATTAGTCTTCAAATAAATCTTGGCCTTGTGTTTCACTCATTGCCATAATATTCTGTCTGATGATAAATATTCCTCTATAGCACAGTCAAAGCTCTATTGGATGTCTGAAAGTGTTTAAGACTACTAAACAGAAAAAGCAATATACAATTTGGAAGAAAAAAATATTTACTTTTTGGCAGTGAAGAAGTATGTTCCCTGAAATTAACTACATTTCTGAAATATGATGGTTGTTTCTATCTTAGGAATACCCAAAAAACCATTAAGACCAGAGCTCTGGGGTAAATTTGCAGTATTTTAGTCATTCTGATCTTGTTGCAAATGCAAATCTTGTCTGAATCTTCATCTAAGATACTTTGGGAATGACTACAGTTTTTCAACGAGATCAAGCAGCATGGCAACTTCCTGTGTAGAAGTAAGCTTTATAAAATGTCTTACAACTTTCAGATCCATTATCATGATTTAGGTGTTTGGTAGTTAGTAGAATGCCTACCTTTCTTAGAAGGTACTTCTTTACATAGCTACAAACTTTATAAACCATTTTTGTGCCTTTCTGGGTGAAGTAAATAATTGCTGTGTGGTTTCAGTTAAAACCTGAGTCTTGTCCCAGTTGAGGATGAAGGTGAATCCAGATTCTGGATTTAGAATTCAGTGTTAAATATCCCATTTGAAAATAAAACAGAGCGCTCTCTCTCTACTCATGGCAATAGTGGGTATATGAAGGTAAAATGTATGCACAGATAAATTACAGATACATACAAACTGAAGTAACAAGCTATGTAAAGTTCGTGTTTGCCAGTTTTCAAGGGGCTTGCTTTAAATTTCAAAACACAACGTGTCAATTCAGAGTGACTTTGTAAAAAATAAGGATTTAAAAAGTATTTAAGAGAGAATATCACTCTTCCCACTTGAGAATCAATGCTAAAAATAACTCTTTACACTGCTTCCTAAAGAGCCTTGTGCTGCTCAGAAGGGGGGAAAAACAGCACTTGCACACTAGGTCTTTCCATTGTAGCATTTGCCCTTTAGAAATACAGCATAAATTGACGGGGAGAGTCTGGAAGCTGGTGGAGTATAAGGAGCTGTCAGGGTGAAGGCACCTTCAATTTGGTTTGGTATCTGAAGTGCATAGGACAATTGGCTGGGCAGAGGGAGCCTGACTCCAGCTGAGAACGCGTGCACTGGGATGACCTTCCCCGTCAGCATGCCAGAAGAGATTAGACTTTCCTCAAGTGCTCCCTTGTTAACCTAGTCTTTTCTCCAATGTCATTTGGCTTTCAAATGCTTAAAATTGCTACCAGTTCTGCAGCAGTCCAAATTGCTTTCTTTTATTCTGTTTGTTGGCCAAAGTAATATTTCATCTGCATGCATTGCTTTCTTAATTCTTTGTTGGTTATTTAAATTGTCTCAATTTATGTTTATGGCATTTTCTCTGATGTCCTTGAACTGTCCAGCAGATCTAATTCTTTTCCCAGTAAAAATCATGGTAAATAAGGTGTGGCTCCTTTGGCTCTAAGTAAACTGACTGAGGGCAGAACATGATGTGGTGTTTTCAACATACCAAAACAGTGTCAGACTTCAGTTAGAAGAAAATACCCTTTAAAAAGAATGAGATGTGATCAAAGCATGCTTACTCCTCAGAGATTTAGCAAGTCATGTGGCAAATCCTTATGCTTCGTGCTCTGTACTGTTTGCTGAGAAGACCTGGGAAACTTCTGCACAGTTTTACTGTTCAGATGTGAGAAATTTAATGCCTGGAGAATTATAAAAAAAATAAATGTTGGGGAGGTGTAGGGCCTGAAACAATGTTGTTGTTACTTGTTGAAGTAGTGCTACCTTCTTCTCTCTCTTGGAATTGAGGTTTAAATGAAAAATGCGTAAAGCTAAGACGGTGAAAAGCTTCAACTATATATGACAGTAACTCAAGGTATCCAATTTTAGTCCCAAGAAGCATGCATTTTTTTTCTAAAAGCCTATGTACAACAGCCTGGAATTTTTCAATTGGAGACCTTGTAATGAATATTAAAGCAGCGTCACCCAAATAGAAAGACTGTCCTGAAATGTCTTTGCCATTTAGATGAAAAAGACACTGTAAGCTGCTGCTGGAGACATGCAATCCCGAAAACTGAGAGCACAAGCCAGTTAGTATTATGTTAGGCACCAGCAATACCTGGAACTCCAAGTGGAAATGAAATGGAATAGCAGCGCAGATCCCCAGGAATTGCTAAGAGTGTCCCCAGCTTAATAAGGCCTTTGCTTAGACATGTGGTCTGAGTACAGATAGATTCCATATCACCTTCCAGTTTTCATATTTTGGCATGTTTTACTAACTTTTAGCTATGAGCTTTGGTCTTTTGGTGTGGTGGACATAGTACTTAGGTCCATCTTAGAAAGGACAAGCTATATTGTCATAGCTAGACACTGCTGCAAAAAGTAATTATTCTAAAGTACAGCGTTATCCAACAATGACAATTACAATAATCAACTACTCCAAAAAGAATATTTCATTGGTAACAAATGGGCTCTTAATTTGGGCTCAGTTGTATGAGTTGGCTCCAGTCCTGCAAATACTTATCCAGATACTTAACTAGTGTCAGGAATGGTTCCACTGTAATCACATGCACAAATGTTTGTCTGATCAAAGCCTTGAACAGTTCTAAAACAATTACCCCTTCCCAAATATCAACTCATTGTGTGGAATAGTTCCACTAAGATGCTCTGCTGCGCTAATTACACAGCCTAAAGCATTATGCATATCAAATTGTTTAAAAGTCTTTCTCTCAAAATTTTCCAAAATTTTACATTAAATGGATATTTACTTTAATCAGGAGCACACTGTCTTTCAGCAGTGTTATGGAATTGCAATTAAGTGATTTTAAGGACATGGTTTTGATAAAAAATTGCTACAACTTTTTGCATTACAGCATTATTGTCTTTTTGTACAGGGGACAGTATTTTGTGTGTGATGTGTGTGTGTGTAGGTAGGGTTTGAGCAAATGAAAAACAAGCATCAGGCTAAAGCAGTAGAAACAACTACAGCTCCCACCCCAAAAAATCTCTCCATCCTTTTGCAGACATTGGAATAAAGGCTTTCTTTCTTACTGTAAGTACCAATGCTTATTGATGTTACCCAATTTAAACATTATGTGCCAAAGTAATGCTGAAGTATTTGCTGGATTGTGACTTAATTTGTATAATGATTGTTTCTAAACTTAACCTTCTAAGTGTTACGATTTTTTTTGATTGTTTCATGTAACTTTTCCCATGAAAAGTGTACAATAATTTGATGCTGATATTCCTGAAGGGTGTTTAGAAGGTAGAAAAGTAAAGGTGAGGTTCAGGACTGCTACTTCTCTCTCCCTTTTTTTTTTCCTTTCCCTATTAGTTTCTTTATCAGACACTTCAGTCTTCTCTGTTTGAGGATGGACTAGTTAAAGCTCTGGTATTACACAGAAATGAAGCTTTCCGAGTTTCTGCAGCAGTCTGCACCTTACGATGCCAGTTATACCATGTCTTCTGGATCCTGTGATAATATAAATACTAATCTAAGTGAATGAGAGAACAGATGTGAGATGATGTCAGCATCAAGGGAAGTGTAAGTGCACTGATTTGGCATTCAGTGAATTTTGTAAATGAGTCTCTGTATACCCTGAGGGGAGAAGTAGGTCATAGTTGGCAAAGGAAGCAAGTAAAACAAGACAAAGCTCTTTCTCACCCATCACTGAAAGTTACCTGTTCTGAACCACCTTGATGAGTAACTTGCCTTTGGGCTTGATCCTTGATCAGTTTGGCATGGAGGCTCCCTCAGAAATTAAATCTTTTTCCTGTGGTCTTGAAAATGATGATGTTGCAGTATGTTTATGTTCGGGCCAGATCAAATTATCCAGTGTCCAGAAATGAGATTAATTCTTTTGAAAGCATAGAAACCAAAGTTTCTTAAACACCTTGGTTCACAGAAATTGCTATTCTGGAAGCATGAAGAAAGGGCAGGAGCTGCTTCTGCAAGTAGGAAGTGTGATCAGATAGCTATAGCTGGCACTCAGGTAGCGAGTTCTGCTCCTGGATACAGTAATGAAGTAGTTTGCAAATTAAAGCAAATCATGCAATGCTTCTGTAGTCTTACTCTATATATGTGATAGCTGGGGCAACTACCTACAGCTGAGTTTGACTAATTTGGTAGTGGCTGATAAAAGCAGAAGATCTGTAGATTAAAAACATTTAATGAGGTTCTAATTACAATTGTGGCATGATAAAAGAAGGTGCAATCATGGAGGCTTTCCTGTCTTCATAAGGCTGTATGTCTGCCTTTCAGTTTGCTCGTGGCTGTCTATGAGGGCTGAACTCTGTGATACGTAAGATTCTTACAGGAAGAAGTGAAATCTATGCAGACATCTGAAAACAATATTTGACCTACTGACAAGGAAATAGAGGATCCATATGCTTCATGCAGTATGGATGTATTGCCTGCAATCATGCCAAAGTTGTGCAAAAGCAAGGATTTGGAAGAGAGCCAAAAGGAAGTGCAGGTTCAACCCTGTGACCTGACAAGGGTCTAGGGAGTAAATTCCAGTCTTGCTGTCCCTGCATAAAGCCTCACTATATTGACTCTAACCTGCTACAGGCCCATGCAATTACAGGAGGATTAACAAAGGAGCAAAAAGTGCATTGTGAAGAAAGAGATGGCAGGTAGCTTAAGAATCCATCTGAATCAGTGCTATAGAGTAGTGAAATGTGACTCTCATCAGGCAGCTCAAGCAATTGTAAGCCCTTGGGAGAAGTGGCAGTAATACAAATTGGAGTTTACATTTGTGCTGTGTGTCTGCAGTAAGTCTTCATAGGGTACAGTTACCATGGCATAGTTATTACCAGAAACATTTATGACTAATTTGCTCTAGCAGAGGTAACACCTCAGTATACAGTTGTGGTGGGGTGAAGAGTAGGGGTTTGCAGTGCTGCTGTTGGGTATTCTTAAAAAGTGAGTGTGGTGCACTGTGGAAGAGTAATTGGTAGCAGAATAAGGAGCTCATGTGGTGTTATTTAGGCCTAGCACTGAAAAGGGACAAGGTGAAAGCTCATGGTCTGAGAATAGCATCTGGGAAGGCTAAAAGTTCCTCGGCATATGGAGTATTCATGTTGCCTCTTACCTGTTGCCTGTACATATGTAGAGTAGTGTGAAGTGCTGAGTGCCAGAACTTTACTTCTTTCTGGCCAAGATAGAAGATATGAAAAGAAAGGGCAGGACAAGCGTCTTGGAACACCCTATCTGCCCAAAGGCCAGAGACAATACAGAACATAGTTAAACACATTCTTGAAATCTAGAAATACATGTTTTTAGAATAAAACAAATGCTTACTGAATACTGATAAGACAAAAATCTTTCATCTGGAATAAGAAAAAACATTGTGTAGAAACAGATATATGTGGAAGACTATTGTGGCAGAAGTATTTGAAGGGTTATTTGGATGGAATATTTAAAATAAATCATAGAGAATGGAGAAGACACAGTGCCAGATTCATCTCTGCATGTCATTCCATGTGTTTCATTCTATTTAATACACTTATGCCAAGAAAGATTTCAGGTAGTTTTTACTCTATTTCTGCTAATGCAGCTAACTTAATTGTATGGAATTGGTGCTGCTAAAATAAATTCAGTTAGAAAAATTTGAGGCTTTTGGAAAAGCATTAATGTAATGAAAATGAAGCATTCCCTTCAGTTTTCATGCGCCAGTGCTTGACAGAAAAGTTTCTGTTACTTCTGTGCATTGTGTCTGTCTTTGCAAAATAAATAGAAGTCAAATTATTTTTTATAAGCATACAGCCAGGTGATCATTATTGTCCTGAATTGGGATGTAGATGCTGCATTTGTGTTGTGTCATGTCACAGATATATTGTCAACTGTACAGACTTCCCAGCAGTTTCAGGAAGGAAGGATTTTCCTTCCTTTTTCAGTCTTTTTGTTGTTGTTGATAGCACTCAATGAAAAGAGCAACAGATTTTTTTCAGAATGCTTGCATAGTGCTGTGAATATGTTCATTCCATTTATCATAGACAGAATTGTCACATGAAATAGAGTTACCAAAATGTCATTTCTGTGCATATTGGTACCTCAGCTGTTCTAACTTCAATGTCTGTCTCCGGTCACTCTGTGAAGGATCCTGTAAACCTGAAGCCAGATGTGGTCTGCTTTCTACGTTTATCATCAATCGTGGTTACAGCATCTTGCAGTCATGTAGCTTTGTGTTCCTGCCTGTCTGACCATAGAGCAGTGCTGCAAGAGCATCAGATTTCACAAGGAAGTTGTAATATCCAGATTCACTGGATGGTATTATTTAGTGTTACATATCTGTGTGTGAAGTATATAGGGAAATGCTGCATGCTGTCAACATGCTGCTAGTTTAATCTCTTCTGATAAAGGCTTGTGAAGACTAATTACGAGCCAATTTGTTTCCCAATGAAACTGGAACTGAAATTCCTTTTAATGATATGGACTGAGCTCCTGCTATGTCATGGTTATGTTGTAGATGTTTCTGTTGGGTCATGGTGAGTCTAATCTAAACCAAATTACTCTTTGTCCAAATATCACCATATGTTTTTTTACATTTGGTGAATGAATAATTACTTAAGTACACAATGATAATAATTAATTTTGAATGACATTCATTAGTGGTTTTGATTATCTCAGGCTGGAAAATTTCCATTAAAGTGTTCTCAACTTTTATAAGACAGCATTAAGGTGGTTGTTCAATAAATGTATACTGATCAAGATTAGATCAAATGAAAATAAGCACATTGTGTATCATCATGTAGCAATATGAATTTGGTAAATGGATGGATGTCCTAGCCACAGGAGAATAATAACAGAAAGACATAAAGGAAAACAAAATACACCTTAGCAGCAAGGCATTATGTCTATATTCTTTCAGTCACTAATACCACTAGTAGCATTAAAGATAAATGAAATATATGTGTAGCTGTAACAAAGTCAGACATTAAATAAGCTTTCTGTTTGGTTTCTGTCTTTAAAATGGTGTTTATTAGAAACAGTTCCAGCAACTAAAATATTTGGTAATCCAACATTCATTAGTAGGTTTAGGCATTATCTGATTTCTGCTCTCAAGGTCCGTTCACAATGAAATTCTTTGGATCACTACTGCTAGTGTGACTCTTTAGGAGATGGGTCTAAAGAAAAAAGTAACTGGTGTATTTGTACACTGCTTCACTTGTGGAGCAGCTCCTGCTTTATTAGGCAAACTGAGGTCTTCAAACAGTGTGACAGGTAAATGGCTGAGACACCCCTTGGGTGCAATTAGAGCAGGCCTGTTGCTACTGCAGTGACCTTGAGTGCACTTTGGGAAGGCATGGTTCAAGATCTGAAAGAAACAGCTCTGGGCTGCACCAGGTGGGAAGAATGACACAGAACAAAGGGAGCTCAACCTTTTTGTTTATGCACTATGGCACCACTATTGAGGAAGATGAAATATGATGTGGAATTTCTCAGTAGTAACAATATGAGAAAGAGACTTTGAAGTTGCATAGTAATTCTGATTCTACAGTGCTGCTTCAGAGCATGTACTATTGAGTATTTTAATGATGTCAAATATGTATGTTATTCACTTGTAGTTAAACAGGACAGTTTTTAAATATTTTGCCATGTCTCTGGACAAGTGTAAAGAAACAGCTGCTCACAGAGACTGATCTCAATGAACAGGGTTTTAAATGTGGAGAAAGAAACTCCAACAATATTCAGATAACCATCTTTCCTTTTACATCATCATCCACCAGGGTCGATAATGCAGCTCAAGTAAAATCAAGCGTTTTATTTCCTTTGAGTATTGTTTCTGTAGTTTCTGTCATATTTGTAATAATCTCATTGAAAGGGTTGTTTCTGACTGCCAAATTTTGTAAAACTACATAATTAAATGTTCTGGTAGGCAAGATGATGATTAGGCTTACTGCTGGCATGAGATTGTAAACTAATTTAAAAATTGTTGTAAACCACTTGCAGAACAGATTACATTGAAATAATATATTGAGTATTAACATGTTAACATAAGACACAATATTGATGGATAAACATTCAAAGTAGGCAAACGAAAATACACGTTAGACCATGGAATAAAATCTTCAATCATGACATGAAATAGAGCTGCAGTTTTCTCTAAATAAATAAATAACAGTGCTGTAGTGAAACACATTTGAAGTGTCACCATTTAAGTAATACATAAGGTTGAGTGATACTAAAATGAATAAAAGGTTGATTTTTTAACACCAGGTCTGTACCTTGTGCTAGTTTTTCAGTATTTTACAAAGCACATGATGCATTTGACTTGAAAAGCTACTAATTAAGAAGAATTCAGAAAGGGATACTGGAGTAGAATTTATGCAGCTTCTACAATCCACTCTTGGCAGGGGTGGGTAGAGGTACATTTTGCCATTTTGAAATATTTTCCTGTGGAGGTTACTTAGGACAGAAAAGTAGAAAAGGCCAAAGGCTGCTTCTTAGAAAAGCAGTCAGCTCATAGATATCCTGGGAACCATTCCACTAGTCAGAGTTGTCAAAGGAGTGAATGTAAATGTCTTTCTCTGACTTCTGAGGAGGTGTAACATACACCATTATCTCATCCTGAGGTAGCTACTTAGAAACAAGTGAGCTCCCTTCTGATTGATGCACAGCTGCGTCAGTGAAGCTCCGTTCTCCAGTTCTGTTAAAAATTACGAATATCTGTCTTAACTGTCCATTTAGTTCAGTAGTAGAATCGTTGGCTTTTCTTGGATCTTAAAATCTTGTATCTATGATAGTTTTTAAACTACCACATGTAGAAGACCTCAGTATAACTACAAGCTTTGCTAGTTCTAGGTAAAGTTCTCTGGTAAAATGACTGGATTTATTATATGCATTATGTTTTCTGGAGACATGAATAAATGCAGGCTAGCAAATGTATGCCTTTTCAGGCTAATGATTTCAGCTGCAGTGCTTCTGTACAGTGCAGATCCTCCATACGCTCATTAAGTCTTAAGCTTTAAGTGTAAAATATAAGAAAAAAAATAAAGATAAATTAATGTGGGTGTTGTTTTTTTTTGTTTGTTTGTTTGTTTGTTTTTTCTGAGTATCTGAATCTTTCATTCTGTCAAAGTAGAAATACTTTTGAAGTTCTGTTATACATTCAATTTTTCCTTGGTGGCCAAGTTGTCCTTCATTCACGGTAATCTGGTGGTTACACACGTTTGGATACAGTTGCAGATCTAGCTGTTATTATGTGTGGAAGGGAAGACAGATCATGGTGCAACTGGTGTGTGTGACATCAGGCAATCAGCTGGGGGGACTATTACCTCCATATTATCTACTCAGTGCCTGACTCTTAGTAAGTCTGTGTTTGTTATTTACATCTCTAAGTGTCTATACAGCTTTTAAGATCTCTACCCTTACCATCTTAAGCTGTTAAAGTAGAAAAGAGATGCCTTAAAGCAGACAAAAAACTTTTTTCAAGCTTCTCAGCTTATTATTCCAGAACTAGAACGAGGCTTTTCTTAAGATTTTCCTGTTGAGTCTGAATGCATCTCTCACTTTTTAAGATGTTAACTATAAGATGAAGAAGATTATTTGCTTCTAAGTTGCAGTTGGTGGAATACATAGAGATGTTGCGTGTACAGGCTGGGAAAGAGGTTCTGGTAAACATTTGAATATTTATTTTTACATTAATTTTTATATGCTCTATCATCTAAACATGCATGGCAGTCATTGCAGAGATCTGCAAACATCTACAACTACATTATACAAGCAAAGGTATGATTGCAAATGTACGGGCAGTGGAGAATAAAACAGCTGCCTAAATTTGATCCTCCGATCACTGACTATATTTCTGTCATGTTCCTAGACCCATCTGCTTTTTGAAGGTAGCTATTGACAAGTAAAACTGAAAGTTGAGTGGTCTTGTTATCACAGTGAACTGTGTAAGCTGTTATAAAATCAAACTATGGAAGAGTCTACAATTTATAAAGCAATTAAGCAAGGGGTAATCACAATTGAATTACTAGGCAATCTATATTCTAAAGGGCAAAATAAAAGATTGCAAAATGGATCAGATGAAGGTTATTAAATCTATATCTCATTCAAATAGCAACCACGCCTAGTTGCTTTGGAAGGTATTTAACTGTTACCTTGTAAGTGAAAACAAATGCCTGCTCTATTGTATTTTTATATGCTTGGGAACATTCTTATTCATTAGAGCAAACTGACCCTTTCTAAATGCTGTCAAAATACTAATGTCAGCTGCCTCAAGACAACAGTTTTTATAGATAAAAATAGAGGGGTTTTTAAAGGATTAAATATTGATAGATTTATTGTTACAGGAGTCTATTAGGAAAAGGTTTGTTTCTCATTTTTAGGAGGAGATTGTATTCATCTTCTCTCTAAACAAAAGTCTGTTAGAGTTCTTAAAATAAATGGTGAATGTTCACTGAATAGAAAATTTGTGGGGTTTTGGTGGGTGTTTTTGCAGTTATTTGCTTACCAAAATGGAATAATCCAGAATAATCAAAAACCAGTTTCATTGCAGAAGCCAACTTTGAGAACAAATTTTGTTTCTCACTATCATTACTGGGCCTGGAAGGCAACAGAATGAGGGTATCGTGGACATGCTAGGTTTGGACCAAAGATTGTACTTGAGGGTAAGTAATGAAATCTTGTAACAGTGGTGGTCTAGTGGAAAAGATGAGAATGATGTCAGGAGAAGCTTAATTTACATCCGTTATTTGCTGGTATGTTTTGTGTATATACTTTCTCTTCTGGTCCTGTCAGCACAGAATCTTCTCATACAAAAAGTGTAAGAAATAAAAATAGACTTTTTCTCCAAGCTGTGAAAGGTAACAGGTTTAGGAATTGCTGAATCTATGAGGAAAAAAAAAGTTTAGGAAAGGTAGACTACCAGAAGTGAACTTCCAAGGTGCCATCATGTGTGTGTGTGCTGACTCCTGACGCTCCTGACTGAAGCTCAGTTGCTGGTTTCGCTTAGCTGGGCAGGGCACTGCTAAACCTGCTTTCTCCACCTGAATTCCTTGAGTAGGAGCTGCTTGTCTTTGCTAGTTAAGGTCCTGAATTCACAGAATTGGAGGTAAATAGTGTTCAGAATTTTCTGGAAAATTTGAGTTAGACTAGAAAACTCAGATAAAATTAGTCTGCAACAGAGACAGTTTTAGATGCCCATGTTGGCTTCCCACTGTCGAAGTTAGTTGTTCCCACCCTGCTGCTCTAGGCTTCATCTTCTGGCTGTGCTGATTCAGCTGTTTGTTGGGCTGTGCTCCTAAGCAGATCTGTGAAATAATCCAGTTTAAAAAGAAACACATTTCTGGTCTTTCAAAAATATGTATCTCATTTCACTGATCTGTTCTAGAATGTAGCCACAGAAAGAGCCGAACAAGCACAGCTGAAGCGACAGGGACAACTGACTGTGAGGTCAGTGAGCTACTGAAGGGGGCTGGAAAGCTTTTCCAGTACTCTTGTACCACTGCAGTTTCCAATGCAAAAATGAACATACAAAAAAACATAGGGAGGGGATTTTCTTGCCTTTGATTTAGTTGTAGTTACGTGCTCATTAGCTAAAGTAATTGCCTTCATTGATTGTGTATTGTTGATAAACATAGCATTTTGTAAAAGTTCCATTTGAGATGCTTAAAATAGGATGAACATAAATTATTTAGACTATTCCAGATTAGTCTTCAATTCAGCAAAACTGAACAGGAAAACATTCTCAGAGAACTTGAGTTCATTTGCATTTATTAGTCAACCCAGAGAAAATATTTCACCCAGACATTGCTCAATAAAAGCAGACACATGGAGCAGTTCTTGAATTTGTGAGTCAAATAAATACAGAGTTTATGCACCAAATAATTTCAAAATAAGACTGGGTAGAAACTTTTCCAAAACTAAGGAAAGAAAAATAAAGTTCTTTCTACTCCATATTGAAGTACTCACAGCTAAAGTGTTTTGTTTGCTTGATGGCAAGCTTCACCCAAGACACATATATCCTCAGCCTATATGCCACACAAGACCGTGTTTAAGAGGGTGAAATAAGACTCATCAGAGATAAGCTTGCCACTGAAAATGCCAGCTTACTCTGAAATAGCTATGAAAGATACCAGTCAGAGTAGAACTTCACCAAATTATTAGCAACAAGCCTCTAATAATTGTTATTAACCCTATGGAGAGCAGTGTGTTTTGTGTTTCTATTCTTGGCATCTTTCTACATGAATAATTGAATTCCTTTAGACACCATGTCACTATTATGGTGCAATAACAGGAAAAAAAGCATTTTAATAAATGATTTCAGCAGCCAATTTAAAATATATTTGCTTGTTTTCCTTTACTCCATAATGCAGAATGGGAATATTTTCTTCTGCCTCCCAGCTGCCATTGCACTTTACATGACATACAGAAAATGACAGGATTGATCAGAACTTTGTTGTTACTAAGATTTGTATTATAACATTTTCAAAACAGTTTTCTTCAGTTCTTGGTTACCAAACAGCAAATAACATTCTAAGGAATTATTTTAAACTTATGACAAGATAAGTGGAATTGTAGTTTAAAACCTTGCTTCTCCTACCTAGTCTTTAAAACAAAGAAAACTTGTTACATATACTTCTGTAAAAGCATTTCTTAAAATTGAGTTTATTTGTTTTACAGTTTAGAAAACTCTGCAGGTAGCCTTAAGAGCCTGTTCAATTCATTATCATTAAATCAACAACCAGAGCTTCTTTCTGCCATTCCCTGGCAGGATTAATGGATTTTGGCATGATTTGTGCATTTAACAGTGAAAGCTCTTGCTGGGTAAGCCAGCAAGCTTGACTAATTCTCAGTTGTGCTAACTTCATAAACCTATTTTCAGGTTTTAACTTTGACTAAAGATTAAAGGTAATGACTTCATGCTGCTACCTTTGAATATATGATACTCTAATACAATTACGGTTAATTTGTAAATAAAAATCGAATATATAATGGATGCTATACATGTGAAAATATGTATGCAATGGGTTTTTTTACAGTGTCTGTAAACTGTCATTTTTGTGGTTTGAAATGAGATTCCACAAAACAATGTATTAATATTAAAACACTTGCATATATTTCAATTCTTAAAATAATAAATGCTACACAGGATTGTTAAACTATAACAGGAACAGGTCATTTGTATTTCAAAACAACTTACACTTGAATTAGAAAAGTGAACAATTATGATTTGATTTGTTTTGATTTGACTTGATTTGATTTGATTTTAAGCTGGCTTGCTCAGCAAAGCCATTTTAACCTGTAAAGCATTCCAGCTACTATCGGGTTTTTCACCTTTCCAGACAACCCTAGAATCAGCATTCAGAAAAGCCAAAAGAAAAGAGAAAAGAGAGGAAAAAATATTTTCAGCCTGTCTGACAAGACTACATAAAAAGCTCATGATCAAAGGGTCTTAAATACACGTTACTGGTGTGACAAACAACATTTTTGTCCCTTTATTAGATTTATTTTTCTTCTGAAAACTGCAGTGGCCAGTGTATAGTTTGTGAAAGAAAGCTGGCAGGGTTGTATTCTTTGATTCCTAATTAACACCTTCAGTCTCAAAAGAGAGCTAACAGAAATACCATAAAATGTTGCAGCTGCATTGTTATTCCGCTTGGTTGGTTTGTTAAAAGTCGGCTGGGCATTGGCAGCTGCAATAAAGGAAAAGCTCAATGGATGTTTTGTATTGTGCCCACTCAAGTGAAAGAAGGCAACCATTTTATTTTCAAATGGGCAGCTGCATAGTGATGTTTAAATGGAGCTAAATGTGAGATTTACTGTTAATTTATAGTAATTGGTTATAAATAAAGTAGCAGCATAGCTTGGCTTTCATCTCTTAAAGCCATAGAACGCAAATTGAAGGGTAATGAGTTATGATGGGTAAAAAGTGAACAGTAAAATACTTGAGTGATAGAAAATGCTGCTTGAAGCAGCTACTTAGAAGGAGTAACAGTATGCAGTTTTGCAGCAGCCACCTTGGAAGCAACTATCCAAGTCTTCTTTAGGCTGTGTTTTCAGAAGTAAAGGTAGGCATTCCTTTGTCCCACTACAGTGAAAACCAAAATTTTAATGGTGGGATCAGAACCAAATGCAACTCTGCCTGGAGAGCATAGGTTTGTATTTTGGGTAGTAGAATAAAGGAGTCATTTAACTCTGGTCAGATAAATCTCACTCACATTCAAAAAATGCAATTAGGGAAATGTGTAAATCTAGATGTTTCATCAAATGCTAGCTAAGGGGTTACCAGTTCTTTGCTTGCACAATGACTGAACTAAAGAACTTCAGTGTCTGTGTAAGAACCATTGTCCCAGCCCCAGAGCCTGTTGGAAACAGAGTCCAGACTGGCCGTGGGAAATACCTACATATTTGACACAGGCCCCATTTCTGAGAGAAAAGGGGGTGGAATAGAAAGTATGGAGATTTTACTGTTGCATTCTAATCAGCCATGATCTGCCTAATTTGCTTTGATCAGGAAGATAAACTAATTTTCCTATAGGCTGGATAAAAGTAATTAGCAATCCAATGCTTTCATGTTTTTGAAAAGGGTAAAGAAAAGAGCAGAAATTGTAATGGTGGGAGCAAAGTACCCCTTTTCGGCTCATCTGAAAGCATTGTGAGTTGAAAATGCGATGGTGCCGTAAGAGAGAGGCCCTGATTAAGATGGTTTTATGGGCTATCATTGTACACCATGATCTATAATGCTACACAGCTAAATGTCTCTGAAGATTAATTTCCCATGAGTTTCAGTATATTTAGATTCTGTTCTCTTCTATGGAAAAAGCATATCCCATGTAAACAGTATGCCTGCTGTTCTCTGAGGATGCTGTTTGATTTCCCAAGACATTTGGTATCTTTCTCCACAATTTCACTAGAATAATTCAGTGGTTAATTAAGCCTGGATCTGCTGCTACCATAAGGCTTTAGAATGAGGGTTTCTAAGACCACACAGTGAAATCAAAACTGCTATAGCCAAAGCCAAATCACTGCATATCCCTGTCTCCTGATTCTGTTAGGTAACAGCTGTGTAATTCTGTGGGCCTAAAAGGTGACTTGACACGTGCTCTTGCGTAATATGCCTCAGCCAGGTTTTCTGGGAGCTATTACTCCTTGACTTTTCTGTTGAAGTATAAATCAAGATGACCAGAAAGCCACTAAGATTCACTGTAAACCCCTTAATATGCAGACATCATGAAATACCAGAATACAGAACTGTTCTCTTCATGCAGACAAACTGTATTCATTCAGATAATCTCACTGAAGTCCATAGGCTGCAGAATCCCCCATTTTTAGTTTCTGTCTGTAATATGAAGATTGATTGGAAATACGTATTAGCCACGTTAACCAGTATTAAAGTAAGAAGCTTTCAAAGAATATGTGTTCCTGTAATTTTTCATGTTTGACTGCTGCCAGTCAGGAGTCTGGTGCCCTGTCAGTAATGTGCATATTATCCCATGCAAACAAATCTCTAAATAGTCCATGAAAAAATTTCTAGATCGCATTGTTCAGCTATTAGTTATCTCACTTTCACAAACTTGATTTACAAGGGTATAGAAGGTATTTCAGGGGGCATTAGGGGCCTAAAACATTCATTCTTCTGAAAGGCAAGCAGGCCTTCCATGGGCATTAAGGCTTCACGTTTCTACATACTTCTGTGCTATGCAATAATGCAGAGGAGAATCATGTAACCTTAGACTGTACTAAATGAAGGTTAAGGATTTCATCTAAATGAAGGTTAAGGATTTCATCTTTCCCCAGGTTTCCCCATCTTTTGTATGAATTCAGTAGTTCAGCAGGCAGTTACAGCCAACCTGCTTAATAATTTTGTCAACCTACCTCTTTGTATTTTGGAAGTTGTAGTTGAAGAATCAGATAAGCGTAAAGACCCTATTTGTCATTTGTGTTGTGGCTGTATTGCAGTCCACAGCCGTATCAGATTGTGGATCCACTGCTTCAGGAAGGCAGGCTCTATAAAAGCTTTCATAGTAAAAAAAACCAGCTATTTGTGATGAATGAGAAAAACATTTTATGGTGTGGATAGAGAAACAGGGGTGTATGTTCTATCTCAAAGACACTTCTATTAAAAAAATAATATCCTTTAAAGACTGAATTTGGAAAATTAATTTCCCCTGCCAGCAAGATGCATTGACGAGTCTTGGGGGGGGGGGGGGGGGGGGGG
>JASSUY010008625.1:0-37671 GCA_032466535.1 Forpus xanthops
CTGGAATGGGTTGCCCAGGGAAGTTGTGAATGCTCCATCCCTGGTGGTGTTCAAGGCCAGGTTGGACATAGCCTTGGATGACACGGTTTGGTGTGAGATGTCCCTGCCCATGGCAGGGGAGTTGTAACTGAATGATTTTAAGGTCCTTTCCAACCCTAACTGTTCTGTGATTCTTGTACATTCTAACATACCCTGAAGAATGAATAACAGAGCACAGCCTGTGCACAGGGAGACATCACTGTCCCCATTTTGAGACTGCACTTGACAGATTTTGTTCATTGCTAAAGAGGCTCTTTTCATTTCATGGGAAGACAATGTCTCTTCAGACCTCCGTTACCTCCATGCTCACACCTCGCTGTTATCTGAGCACTGGCTATTGAAGTAATTTATCACAAGTACACCCTTGCCTTGATAAGCTGTAATATATCCTTGTTCTGGCAAGAACCAAGATGACTGGGGAAGTTTAATTTGCTATTATTTGTTTTATTGCTACCTCTCTTTTCCTTCTTCCTCTCTTGCGTAAAGCAATAAAGATACAATTTAGATTGCTCAACTCTTAGGTTTGTGCAACAGCATCCATTTCTACTGGCTTGATAAGCAGGGCTTCATCTTTAACTTGGTGGCAGTAACAGGTAGTGTTTAAGTTAGCTGGATACTACTGGGTGGTCTCATTGGGCCTGTGGTACGCTTTTGAAGGGGCAGCCTATATGAGAACAATTCTTTGGTGGATAATAAATAATGAGTTTCAGAGGGAAGCTGGAACAATCTCTGCCAGGATAACATTGGTGTGTTGTATTTGCAGGCTTTCCTTCAAGGAATTGCTCTTTGGTGGATGATTTCTGTTCCCCTTTACACAAGAGCTCTTTAGCACAGATTTCCATCCTTTTTTTTCTAGAATAATGTGTTATGTATGTTTGCCCAAGGTGCCAGTGCGTGTTGATCCCTGAAGTGAAATGAGGATTAAGGAGCTACCTTGACACATGCTGAAAAGAATCACATCCGTCCAGTTCGTGGCTGGAGGGCCTCTGATTGTGGCATGGCACTTCAAAGAGTGTGAGTGCAGAGCAGGGGGGAGATCGGAGTGCCTGTGGTCAAAATCCAGGCACCCTCCTCTAGAGGGGAATGGTAAATAACATAGTTAATGTTTCTTCATGGTTGTGGATCAGCATGTGCCTGGGTAATGTGGAGCCTTTCCCGGGCTTGCATGCAGCATCTCATTGCCTTGCTGGAATAATTTTCCTCAAGTCTTTCAGCATGAGGTTAGCCATTCATTCTCGTGGCACTATTTCGCAGAGTGCCTGTCCTCAACAGCAATACACAAAGCCTTTGTTAACACCTTCTCTTGTGCAGGCATTGAAGGAGAATCTGCAACTATTGGCTGAGAGCAGCGGGTGTTTCTTCAGATTTGATTATGCACACGATCATGTGAATGCAGACAGCCCTTTTTTGTGCAAATACTTGAAGAACGGATTAACAGCTCCTGCACAAATGCTGTATTTCACCTGGGTGGAATCTGCTAAGTTTACCCTGCCCACATCTGTCTAGTTCATTTACAGTGTTTTTGAACTTGGAGTCTGAAATCCAGGTGGAGGCTGCTGGGATGGCAGTGCTGGAGAGGCTGGAGCTGGCATGGAGCTTCACGCCTGCCTACTGTTGACGCCAACTCAGTTCAGGGCAGTTGCGTATCACACTGTTGGGCATATGATTCGCAAAGGATAACCCAGAAGATGTGAGTTCACGGAACAAAAGCCATCACCTGTCACTGAGCAGTTCTCATCCTCCAGCTTCTGAGGTCAGGTGGAGATATTCTGCACCATAAGAAATGGTGCGTTCCTGCAGCAGGAGTCGGTTTTGTGCAGGGGTTTACAGGGTCCTCGGCTTACAGGGCTGTTACCCTGGCAGCTTCATCTCTGCCTGCTCAGCACACTGTAGGAGTGTTTCAAGAAAACTTAAAACCAAAATATCCTTTTAGAAGAGTGTTTTCTTTCCTTCCTTCTCAATACAAGCTGGATAGCTGTCAGTGGGTTGTCCATAATGTAAAGGTTGAGCAGTGATCTTTGTTACTAACAGGTTTCTGTTCTGAACTGTGTTATGCAGGCTCCACTATCACATTACAGGGTTGATTTTTACAGTGCAAAAAAAGATGCTTCTTTGGCAGTGAAAACCACAGAGGGGGAGGAAGGCAGCCAAGTGCGGGACCTGTTTAGCCCCCATGGGGGAGTGTGAGTTTTAATGTGGCATTAGAAACATATGCAATGGTTTAGGGCAGAATCTTGCTGTAGTACTTTTCTCCCTGATATTTGTTTTACTGATGTCTTTTGGGATTCGTTTCCTGAGGGAAGGAACAAGCACAATGAGACCTAGAACAACAAACCAGAATTCCCTAATGCTTTTCTTTTAAAAACTAAGGCCATTTGCTGTGTCTGTGGTACACCTGGAAGCTGGTGTCATCTCTCCTTGAGCTGTTTGGGAGTGAATTTCCTGTGGATAGAGATTTGGTGCATCAGCTTGACCTTTACATAGAAAAAGGCCATGTGTAAATGTCAATTTTTGCAGTAATCAGTTGGGATCATCTGTTACTGTGTTGGTTGTTTTTTCCTGTGCTTTTATGATAGCAGAGATTTTTCCAGCAGTTTGATACACAAGGATGGCGCAGGTTTCACTGTCTTATATGGGATAAATTCTTATGATGAGAAGAAGATTCATGCCTGTTAGTGCTCTGTGTGTATGAGAGAAAGAACTGGATATTAAATGGAAGATGGAGGATTTAATTTCATTCTGAAGGGTTAGAAATCAAATTATTAAACAATGGGTATCTTTAGGATTTGAGGAAGACCATTGTGGCATTTGGTGGGGTTTCCTTATTACTTTAATCTATGGATAGCCCTGTTCCCTGTTATTGAAATTTGATGGAAGAAAACATCTTTTCTTGTGAATACTCAGCCTGATCGTGTGCTGCAGAAGCCTCTGAGGAAATGCTGATCTGTTATTTCAGGTTGCTGACTAACAACTTGGCCCTATAGTTTCATAGCATGGCCTGACCTCCCCCCTGCTGGCATAGCTGTGAGATTGATGTCTCCTATCTGGAAAATCTGCTGCTGTGGGCCTCGAAAGGATGAAAGGAGATGGGTTTGTGTGAGCTGTGAGGTTCTGCAGAGAGAAGAGCCCTGGTTGGCCTTGGTGTGCTTGTGGAGCTGTACCCATGTAGCTATGCTGACAAAAGCTCCTCTGGTTTACTCAAGGCCATCATCTCCTATCCAGGCAGAGTTTCATATCAGGTAGGTTTTATCTCCTGAGGTGAGCCTTGTGAGATGATGGTCAGGGGAGCAATGTTGTCAGGGGAGTACACTGGATAAACCATCACATTTGAAGTGATGTTTCAAGGGATCTTTTGTCCTCCCCAGTTAAAAACAATGACAACTGACAATGAGGAACCTTTCCAAACTCAATCAATGTTTTGTTTTCCACAGCAGTTTTCACTAGGGTATTGCCTGGTTTTCTTTTAGCCTCTAGAAGTTCATGGAGCATCATTGTGGACCTACGGAAAATCAAGGTCTAATCCTGATCTGTAATGTGCACTTTGTAATTGTTTCATTTGTTACATATCCACAGTATTGTAGACAGGACCAGCGGTGTGCAGGAAGAAGAGCAGGCTTGCTGGAGGATTGGACCTAGATGATCTTAAGGTCTTTTCAAACCCTAACTATTCTATGATTCTATGGTTATATGTTTGTTGACTGCTCCTTCACCACAGCCAAGTAGTCAGTTCCCACCCGGTTATGTGCAGAGTAGACTCGATGTGGGGGCAGCAGTTCCTGGGCTTGGACCACTGTTTTGTTCCAAGTGAGGGGTAACTCCTCTGTGATTCTGTTCACTTTCTGATCTCTTGCATCCCCCAGCTACATCATTGTGTGAGGACTTGCCGCAGGCAAGCCACGAAAATAGAAACTATCCCTATTATATTGACTATTTGTTCAGTCTTTATCTAGCACTTTTGCCTGTGTTCTCCAGTGTCCTGCTTGAAAAGAAGATCAATCCCAGGCTTATTTTAGTTTGTATTATCCCTAGTTAAAGAATGATCTTACTTTCAATTTGGACATTGTAAAATAGCCCCCTTAGCTGCTGGTAAGCTGCTCAGTCAGCATTTACAGCTTTCCTCCTTTGTTGGAAGGGGCTGTACTCACTCCCAACAGCTTGTGTGTTACTCCTACAGCTAAAGCAGGTTCTCTGTGTGCTAAAGTTGTAGCCTAATCTGTTACAGCAGGGATTGACCTGAGGGAAATGAGCAGCATTTTTCAGTCCCACAAAGTGATGGGCAGGCTGTGCCTCTACCACCACTTGGGTTGAGCATCCACAGTCGCTGGTCCTTGTCCTGCCTAAGTCTTTTTCCTGGTCTGAATATGGCTTGGAAAGCCTCCATATTATTGCTGTAATCCACTTCCTTATGGATAAACTTTTAATTTCTTGTCCTGGTTTGGATATTGTGCAATATATTCAACTGACAAAAACCAAAACAAAAAAAACCCAACCCTAAGCCATGTGAAGAGGCATTTCCTCCTGCTACACTGCAGGCTACTATGTGGAGCAGAACTCTTGGTGAGTTCAAAGTGAGTTTATTGTTGCTGTGTATTTAGTGAGTCACTGTAAGCCTCTCTAATTCTGTTACGTCAGTATTATAACTTGCATCCTGCTTTTTCAGTACCCATTTCTCAGCTAATATTAGGATTTTCCTGTAATATATAGATACTAAGCCACTTCTAGTGTATTAGAGTTTTAGTTTGACTGCAGAAAATGGCCATTAAGAATTGCCAGATGCGTAGGCACTACATTTCTATCTCTGATGTGCTTTTGTTTGTAAGTATATGAACTTGATGGAGATTTGTTTTGACGAGCCTTTTCCAGCTTGGACTTTTGTTCAAACACTATTGTGTCTGGGTGAGTCAAATAAACTGCCTTTGTGTTTGCCAGCATGCTGTCTCTCTTCCAGATGTGATTCAGTCCTGCTGAATCTACTGTGTTACAAAGTTCTTGTAGGGAGGGATATAAAGTGAAATCGTGCTGCTCTTGCAAGGATCCTTGTTCCTGAAGGCTTCATGCAGACCCTCTGGGGTCAGCATTCAGAGCCTGTGTTGTGTGGGAACATGCAGGTGAGAGCCAGCCTTGCTGAATGGTGATTCATGTGCTTTGGACAGTTATGTCCAGTTCTCCACTGGAAACATGCCTCCCTGTGCACAGACCTTATAGCTTAAGCTTGTCTGACTGGGCTCAGAGACTGGAAGACAAAAGAAATCTAAAGAGAACTAAAGTGTCACCAGGGCTGAGAATGACCTCCCTGTGCAAGGTCTGGTGAGGCAAATGGATCTCAGCCATGCCTGAGCTTTGTGGTTTTCATAAAAGAAGCTTGCTTGGTGCCTGCTGAGAAAATATGGCCAATGTGCACAACCTGTAAGGGCAGAAAGAGGATATGATGGGAAGGGCAGGGTGAAAGCTTGACAAAACACATCCCTGTTTCAGCAAGCTCTGTGGCAGGCTGTCCCTTCCTCACCCAAAGAAACTGTGTCAACTTAACCTCAGATGTCATCAGAGAAAGTCCTTACCTGGAAACGAAGAGCTGTTTATGCTCAGGTCCGTCTGTTAGTCTCACATTGCTGGCAATAACTGTGATGGTGTGTTTTGCATGACGTAGATCTCGCCGTTTTTTTGGGAGTGAGTAACTCCCTGCATCAGATGGCACTAGTTGGGTCTCAGGTGTCGTGCTGTAAAGGTGAGTGGCTTTCTCCTACTCATGACCCAGTCTGATGGGGTGACAACACAGTTACTAAAACTTGCCAAGCAGCAGGTACACCACAGGGAAGCAGGAGACCTCTGTGCTGATTGTGGCTATTTCCTGTGGAACTGGCTTTGCATACAGAAAACTATTGCTCTCAATGCAGAAAACTGGAAGGGTGCTGCTGTTTGTCAGTGAAGTGTTCTTGTGTTGCAGTAAGTAGCATTAGGAAAACAAAAATGCTTACCTTACCTATCTGACTATTAGTGGGGCAGATAGGCCCCCAAAGTAATATTAAAGTTATTCAGTAAATGCCGTTTTTAAAAATGAGAGCAAGAAGTCTTACTGTGGCCATCAAGAGGTGCAGGGTACTTAGCTCTGTTAAAATGTGGGCTATTTGTTCAGGCAGGGGCAGGATCTTGGTGTAAAATACATTTTACTTTATATTGGTGCCTTTCTAAGTTGGCATTGACAAGGTTCTTCAGCTCTAATTTCCCCAATCTGCCTACTTGTGGGATGGGGAAATGGTTTATCTTTATTTTTGTATAGTAGTGCAGTCGATATATCGTCAAAAGAGTGGAATAGGAGCTTGGTATTCCTATTTAGTTAAATGTGTGTGCTTGCAAACAAAATCAGCAAGTTGGCATTTGGTCAAGAGAAGCAGCTTTCAAGTTTAGGGGGACGGACTTCTGAATCCGATAAGAATACTGAATGCAACCCAGATGGCATCCTAGAGGGAAGTTTTGTGGCATCAATTAGCTTTTAGGTGACCATGCTTCCAGCCAACTGTGAGTTACTTGGCAGCTTGCCACTTGACTGCTAGTGAAAATCCAAGAGCAATGGGTTGAAATAGAGTTCCTGAGAGACAAAGAGAAAGATGTCTTCACTCAGGGGAAGAGATTTGTGGGTACTGTTTCTTAAATTATTTAAGCTGCCTGCTCTTGTACAGGCACATAGCTCAGCCTCATTTATATACATTTCTTTGTATAAATAAACCATTTCAAACATCTCTCAAATTTCACATGTAATTTGTTCTCAGGAAGGAATCTACAAATAAAAGGGCCACCAATAGCTGGACCAGTGCTCTTAAGGTGAGCTCAATTTAACATTTCCTTCTGGAAATGAAGTTCTCATCTCGAGTTTTAGGACTAGGGGTATTTCTACTGTAGGTTAAGACCAAATGAAGTTGTTGCACTCTGGACTCAAAAGGAAATGCCAAATCCCTGACAAACTGGCTGCCCTGTAGCAGATTGTGGTACCATGGCTTCATGTCATCCCAGTGAGAACTGAGTTGAAAGAGCGGTGTGAGTAAACACCCATTATGGGATGGCTGTGGGAATGTGACTTACCTGATACTGGAATGACCTAGAACTGGTTTTTGTTAGCTTACACAATGAGCATCAGCTTACACAAATACTTCTTTATGGCATTCCTGTTTTGTTTTGGTTATTGAAAGTCCATTTTAAAGGGACTTAAAATCATCCCTATGTCTCAGGTGCTAACATTTCAGATGTCTTTTGTATCTGTGCAACAAGGGATAATGAGGTTTGTAGAGCAGATGTTCTGGAAGCCTGCACTGCAGTGTGTCTGGCTGTTTCTGGCTACAAAGATTTACTCCTGGGTGCACTTGTTTTCTTTTTATGTAGGAGAACAGCAAATTCCCAAACAGTCTTTTCTATCCAGTAAGGACTTCAAGATCTCATATTAGATTTAATCATAAGTGCTTCACTAAGAGCTTTAGAAAGGAACAGTTTTACTCTCAAGATCTTATTTTGGCTGCTCATTACTGAGTTTTTACTCTGCACTGAAATGTGGCTTTTCAAAATGAGCAGAAGTGTTTGCAATGAAGCAGTGATGGTGAAATTTCCCACTCCATTCTCCTGACGCACAACAATTAAAAAGGAAGGAAAGCCCCCAAGGAAAGTAGAATTCTATCATTATCCCAGACTTGCCTTCTGCTGTGTACTGCCTTGAGTGTACTGCCTGTTGGAAGAAATGGGGTTTTGGAAATAGCCAGATAGGAACAAGGATATGAATTGTGACTATGGATGTATGCAAAGAGTGACTTAAGACTACCTTTATAAATCACAAAGTGTTCTTACATAAAACACAAAATGTTTGAGCAACCTGGACTAGGAGCAGGTGTCCCTGTCCATGGCAGGGAGTTGGAACAGGCTGAGCTTTAAGGTCCCTTCTAACCCAAACCATTCTGTGATTCTGTGAGTCTTCATGGCAGTTTTGGGGCTGGAGATGTGGTTTTGCTCAGTTTTATAACATCACGCAAGGTTGCATGCTGCTCTCAGTGTAGCTGCTATTTAGAAACCAATGGTTTGCTTTTGAAAAGCATTAAATGCCAAAAGGTATTCAATGGAGGTGGCCTTTTGGATCAAGAAGTTACATCTGAGTTTTTATTGAGCAGATAATATTATATGCAGGTGTGCTTTCCCTCATTCAGTCAGGTATGCCTGAAGGGCACCTGAGCTTCTGCCTTTCAGAGATCACCAATTTGTTTCAGCTCTCTACCAGGAATGGCTTTGCTAGGTCATGCCTTCTGGCATTAGTCCAATACAATACACACATTTGTTTTTGCAGCTTCAAAAAGATGTGGCTTGAGAAACAACAATTTCAAAGAAGGACCTGGAAACACAGCACTAAAGTAAGAAAAGCTTTCGAAGCTTCACAGGATGGCATGTATGGGGAAAAAAACCTACAAGTTCAGAGCAACACAGTGGAAGATTTGGGGTGGGGGGATCTGTAAGCTTTCCACTGAGAATGAGAAACAGACACGTAAGATTCTTGTTTCCATCTTACTACTACTGAGTTGGGGTCAGTTACGTCGTTGCAATTGTGAGCAAACTCATCTCCATTTTGAAGTCAATGGAAATTGCAGGGATTTCTGCACTCTGGTTCTTGTGTTTCATGGTGACTACTGAAGGAAGAAACAAGGGCGAGTAATCTCAGGCCTTTTACAAGTAAAGTCAAACCAGCATGTTATTTTTAGATCTGATTTTTTTAAATGCCTGCTCAAAGAGCTTTCTCTCCTCTGCTTTGCATAAGAATGAACCTGGCAATCAGGTCCTTATGTAAACAGAACCTGCAGCTCACTCAATCAATATTTTGTTCTGGTTTTGGCACGTATAAAATAAACCACAGAAGAGCTAGTTAATTTTCACAGTTTGTGCTGATTTTGCATTGAGTCACCTGAAATCTCTGCAAGGTCCTCGTCAGAGGATTTTCTTCTTTCTCCAGAGGTCTCATTGTCATGGCACTCGTCTGTTCTGAGACTCATTTTCATACCACTTTTGGCAGAATCATGTTTGAGAGCTGCACGTTTCTCCTCTTTAAATACCACAGCAATTAGGAAGACATCCTGACAAAACTGAGTCATCCAAGTGACTTTCCTCTCATCCTCAACACAGGATGAGTCCTCCTTCTGCCTGATGCACAGGGACGTTCAATTCCTCCCTCTTAATTACTTCCAGTAGTTTATGCAGTGATCTACCAGCTACTGTGCGGGAGAGAGGAAGCAATAAATATGGCAGAGGGTTGCTATGCATATACAGTTTCTGTTGCTGGCAAAATTTGAAGTGTGCTTCAATCTTCCCTTGAATCATTCCAAAGAATCCCTCCAAAATGTTCTAATATCTTGTCAGGGCTGTGCTCCAAGGATACTGGATGAACTGTCAAAACCCAAAGTGCTACAGCGCTTCCCGTATGCAACAGCAGCTGCTACAAGGAGGAGAGGGAGCAGCGCGCTGTTCCCTTCTGCTAGCAACAGCAGGAAGGTCTTGTAAGGGGCACTGTAATATTTTAGTACCTGCTGAGACAGTTTATTTTCTTCTTATCTCTGAGGCAGAAAAACCTCACCAAGCTGGAAGGCACTTACATTTTGGAAACTCAGCTGCTGATCATCAGCACCGAGAGCTGAACTTTAAATCTGATGCAGCCAAAGGTGTCTGAGGCTAACAGAGATCTGGAAAGCATTGAGATATTTCCAGATACAAGACCGTTAATCTCCAGAGTAGACAAGGCTTTGCTTTAACCTCTGGACCCTGAACAGTGTCTGTTGTTGTGTTGATGTGGTTTTGGTCTGTATAAAGTCCAATTTATTCCTCAGTCAGAATATGAACTTCTGTGGCTTTCATATTTTGAAGTCAGTGCTGCTGCTCCTGTGGGATCATCTGATGTGGGTTTATGCAGGAGATATTAGGTTTTCCATTAACATGTGGCAAATGCTCATTCTCTTTTCCCTCTCCCCAAGGTTTTTGGCATAGCACTGCATTCCTGTCACGTCATTGCTCTTGGACTCATGACTTTCCCATCCTCATGGGACATTTCAAATCTAGTTTTTCTGTTTCAACACGGTGGCTACAATTTGATGGTGGTTTTGCTCAATGACTGACCTGATTAATTTTTAAATGCTTTTCATATTTTGTAGAAATGACAAAAAGAGGACTCTCTTCTTACCCTCTGGTCTAGTGGTGACTCAGCAGCCTACCAGGCTTACCAACCAGCCAGGAATTCAGGCCAAGTGGCCCAGCGTGATTTGTGCTGCTCATTCCAGGTATAGGCAGATCAGAAGAGATAACATGTGGCCCAAAGGACAGCTGTGTTCCTCTTCCTGGCTTAATACATAAGTTTAGGATTGCTTGGCCTTTGTGCCATCTTCAACTCTATGTCTGCTAAGAGAGTAGTGACAAAATCTTCTCTACAGATTTTTTTTGGCAGCATCAAAACCAGAGGAAAAGTGTGGTTTGTTTTTGCCTTTAAAATCCTCCTGCAGAAAGGATGCAAGCATGGTGGCAGAACTTAGGAAGTAAGGAACTGTTGGGTGAGTTCAGATTCTGACCACTTCCCTCCCAAGTGTTTTTTGATCACTGCTTATGTTGATTTGAGATGAAGCAGGGCTTTAAGTGAGAAGCATTTCTCAGGCAGTTTTCAAGCAGATGTATCCAGCTGTCCCTCCTGGGTGTTAAGTCTTCAATAGGATCCCCATTCTTCCAATCTAAGTCATAGCAAAGAATCAGAGACTGTTTTGGTTTGGAAAGGGCCTTAAAGCTCATCCAGTTCTAACCCCCTGCCACAGGCAGGGACACCTTCCCCTAGAGCAGGTTGCTCCAAGCGCTGTCCAGCCTGGCCTTGAATACTGCCAGGGATGGGGCAGCCCCAGCTTCTCTGGGCAGCTTGTGCCAGTGCCCCAAAGCAAGGTTGCTTTTAGGTTTTCTAATGGGTTTCTCTTCCATTTCACTTTATGTAGTTTATTGCAAAATACAAAACCGTTGTTCTGATGCCTCATCTGGTTACCTCCTGTTCAGTATTAGTTACTGAAATGAGTACCTGAAAAGCACAACCGATCCCTGACACTCATGTCACTAATTGCAGCTGATGAGTGTTTTTTTAAAGCATTCTCACAAGCAAATCCAGACCCAGCCCGGCAATGTTTCAGGCTACTGCGTGGGGTTTTATTGCTTTTATTTTTATCAGGTTCTAATATGTAACGTTTCACTTTGGCTGTAGATTGTCTGATTTTCTTTAGATCTCTGAGCACCCTGGCTCTGGCTGGAAGACTTAAGTCTTTATGGCAGGGGATTGGAAGTAGATGATCTTAAGGTCCTATGGTGATATAATGTCACATATCAACCAACATGAATCTTTTCCATTTCACAAAATAAAAGAGGAAATTGTCTGTTCGAGCTTCTGCTCTCAGTGTAGGTCTGAAATTCATTCCACAATCTTCCATGACCAGTTTATAAGTCTGTCCCTGTTTTCGCTTGGTTTGTTTGGTCTGGTTGGAGTTGGCAAGATCAGTGAGATGAGAGTTTTTCCTTAATCAGGAGGCATTAAAAAGAATTGCAGTTAGAGATATGGAATAAGATATTCCATAAGCACCCAGCTGAACAAAAGCTGAGCCATGTACTTTTGTCCTATGTGTCTTACCTGTATTTTCACCCTCCTAGCCCCCAGCAATCAGCCTGATTTCTGTGACCTGCTCTTGAGAGAGCAGAAAAAGCCAGGTACTCAGTGTGAAGCTCTGATTGGATTGTCAGTGCATTGCTGACTGACACCAAACAGGATGTGTGCACAGGTTGAGATTTGCTTTCCTTCCGTGAGGATGCTAATTCAGAGCACTCTTACCCTGGCTGTCATTTCTGAATCTTAATAAAGTTCCTATAAAGATAATCATATTGGAGAACTATACTTTGTTTCAGACTTGATTGAAATTAATCAGCTGGTTTGATTACTGGGTATTAGCAAGAGGTGCAAGAGACAGAAAAACAACATGATCACATACATAATCATTGTCCTTAAGATACCAGTCTACAAACACACTAGACTTTTTGACTGGAGTTCCAGCTTTGTCTTTGCCAGCAGCAGAGGAAGGTTATAGATACATATAACACAGACATCTAGCAGCTGAATACCATAGTGTGAATAGAGGCATTTGGCATATCATAGCTCCATGGGGATGCCATACAGGAAAGATACTTCCAAAACATGAGACCTTTCAACGCTCACAGCTCCAGAGTAACGAAAACTTGGACTGCTTCATAGGTGCAGTTGGTTGTGCTCTGCAGAGTGGGAATCAAAGCAGAAATCCCCTGTAATTCCCATGAGCTGGTGGATTGCCAGTGGGAGTAGATTTATTGCTTATATTGTTGGTCTTTGTTAAAGAGAAGTAGAGGAGGATGTTCAGGGCTTAAGGTCACTGTAAGAAATACAGTTCTGAATTAGAGGAAGGTGATCAGGTTTTGGCATGACCTGTCAATTGGTTTACATGGTGCTCCAGATATCCCTTTATTGTTCATCTTCCTCAAAACCACATTTTTCTTCCTTTGATTTGATTGCATAATATATTTTTATCTTCATTATAAATATTTTTTATGTATATTCAGGTGAAATTTTGCTTATCCATGAAATACATTTGCCCCACATTGTCTCAAGGAACATGTCAGACTGCTGTGAGGTGATCCAGGCTTGACACTCTTCAAGTTCTTAAGCAGTTTATGGCCTTAATCCTGGAACATTTTGTCTTGAGGCTCAGACGTGGTGTTTGTGACACCCCTATGGCAGCAGAGGCTATAAAATTGGTACCTTTTCATTGGTACTGAGTCTCAGGCTGGTGACTGTTCCCTTGCACTACTGTATTCCACTGCAAAGATGGAATTTCTTTTCTTCGATGCTGTTGATCTGGATTTCCTCATGGCAATCTGATTTTCTTCAAGCTGGTTTTCCTTCTCTTTGCTGTGATTATGTGCTCTCCCCTGTGCTCAGTTTGGTCTGTCCTTGCTAGAGGCCTCACTAGTCCACCTTGACTGCAGAGACTGGCTGCCACAGCCCTGGAGGCCTTCAGGAGTGCAGCCTTTGATAATGGGGCCATAGTGTTGGTTAGGATGTGTAAGGTGCAGGGAGACTCTCCATGTTTCATATGTGTTTGGTTCTGATTGCCTAAATTGCTGAGCACTTCCTCCTCTCATGTTCGACTGATGGAGCTCTTTATTTCCAGTGACTAAGCTCAAGCCCTTGGGCACAAGCCCTTGCATTTTAATCTGTTTTAGCTGTTTAGTTTGGACTAGAAAATGTGTGTGATTTCTTGTAGCAGGAATTAAAGCTGCAAATGGTAATTCCAAGGATGAGATTGACAGAAGAGTCAAGTGTATTCTTGGCGTTTTTTGTTACTGACCTGCAGATGAAGTCTGGCCTTGATGAAATATTTGAGGTTCGTATTAGGACTAAGCAAAAAGGGTTTATTTATGTGCTTTCCTCTTTTTGGGGGGGTTAGTTTAAGTAGATAAGGTGGTCACCAGTTACTGAAGGAAACAGTGGAAGGCTGTAGTGTGATGACCGTGATGAAAAATGCACTTTGGTGTGTGAATATGAAGAGACATGCAATGTAACCTTCCTACTAATGGAGCTTATTTCCAAGGAGGTACTTTGAGACTAGTATTGCAAATTCAAACTTTTGGTAAAGATTTAGATCAGACATCTAAAGGGCGGCAGCAATGAAGGTGTGGTGTGAACTGTTTAGAGGCTATGTCTGTCACTGGAGCTTCTTAAGAACAAATGTCTGTCAGGAGTGGCTCAGTGTGTTTGATCCTGCCCTGGGACAAGAGCTGGAGGTGGAGGATGTTTCTAGTTCTCTTCTGCACTACCTCATGTACTTCCCTTTGCTGGGAAGGAACTTACGGCTCCCTGATTGTCCTGCTGCTTCCTCTTTGTACCCAAGTTCAGAGGGATGAAACGCTTGGCTCTTGGTTGAGCAACTGTATTTAAAAAACAGTGTAGGAAAAAAGATGCTGTTTGTGACAGCTGCCTGATAAGCTTACTTACTTACAGTGAGTTCAACTCTTCTTCAGGTTCTGCAGCTGCTTGGATGAGTTTTGCAATTTGTCAGATCTACACACAGAAAACCACACAAAATCTTAGATATCCATAAAATACACATTGTTTGCAACAACTGTTGTTGTATTTCAGTAAAAAAACAAATAAATTAAATCTTTCAATAAATGTAGGCTATTTTTATCTTTCCAAGCTTCAGAGGTTCCAGCTGTGAGAAAACAATCCTAGAATGGTTTGAGTTGGGAGGAACCTTAATGCTCAACCAGCTCCAACCCCCTGCCATGGACAGGGAGACCTTCCACTAGAGCAGATTGCTCCAAGCCCCATCCAACCTGGCCTTGAACACTGCCAGGGATGGGACAGCCACAGCTTCTCTGGGCACCCTGTGCCAGCGCCTCAGCACCCTCACAGGGAAGAACTTCTGCCTAACATCTAATTTAAGACTATCCTTGTTTAACTGAAAACCATTTCTCATTGTCTTATTACTACAGGCCCTGATAAAAAGTCATGGGGTGTTTTGCTACTTGGATTCTGTGATGTGGTGTCCTAGGAATAACTTACTTGGCAAGTCAAGGGGAAGAAAAATGCAAGGATGTTTAAATAGCAGTTATCTCAGAAAATAAGCATGCATGGAACTCTTATTTCACTGCTAGAGGACAAAAAAGCAGTAAGGATGTACAAGACCAGTCTGCTCCTTGAGCAGAAAACCCTGTTATATTTGAATGTGAGATGACGGCCTGGCAATTGAAGGCTGGAGTTTCACATTTGGTTGTGGAGTTTGGTGCCTTGGGTCTGGTAGCATGTCTGCTACTGGGTTGCATCTCATGAGGCTGCTGACTCCATGCTGGGATTTTCTGGTGTCTGTCAGTGCTGAAATATGTTCATTAGAGTTGGTGCTGGTGTGAGACGTCCACATGCAGGGTTGTCATAGTCTGGTTATTCAGCAGAGATTAGTTCTTTTATTGACTTTCTATAGAAGATTAGCTTGCATTCCCTGAGAAAATCTGGACACCCAGCCCTAAAAATAACTGAAGACAACTGGCTTCTGTGTAGTTTGCAGCCAGTCTGTGGCCTTACAGCAAACAAATCTGTTCTTGAGCTTCTGGTGAGCCAACCCAATATGTGACTCTGTCCAGTCTTTTACATGTTCATTTATCTTGAAGCTTCAACTAGTTCACAAAGTGCAACCTTTCTCATAAATTCAGATAGAATTGAGGAGGTCAGTATGGCACTGGACCCCTACACTGAATATGACTGCTCTAGGTAAATCCCACAGTGGGATTTAGGATATGCAGCCTGTAGTAACCCAAGGTCAGAGGCATCAAGCAGTTGAAGCTCAGATGGAGCGGACTGTGCTTACAAAAATGCAATGTGTCGATGTAATCAATGAGAAAAAATCAAGAGGACTCAGCATGTGTACACAAGTGGATAGGATTGATGGCTGTATCACTCACTGTCCTGCTATAGGTCTGCATACTAGGGAAAGTAGTAAGTAGCAGTGTGTCCAGTGAGACCTAGAGGTGTAAATCATTTGCTATGTCTGTATCTAGTAGCTTTTGGAAGACGCATGACTCCAGCTGAGAGGGAACAGCTGGGATGTGATGGCAGAGCTTTCAGAAGGATAAGGAGTCTGTGCTTCACTGCTCTTCACAAATGGGTCTGTCCTTGGCTTCAGCTGCATTTTGATGTGACATTGGACAAATGGCTTAACCTCTCTGGGCATTGTTGCTTAAAATGGAAATGTCAATATTCTTGCCAGCCTTTGTGAGCTATCCCTGAATTAATGGATAAAAATTGCTGTATGAAATATAAGCATCATTTATGATGTATTTTATCTTGTTTTCTTGCAAAGCAGCTGGGTTACCTTGAAATATTACCACTGCCAAAAGTGGTGAGAGGTGACCTATCATGTTTGCCTGGGCCAGAGCAGCCCCAAAACTAAGATTACCCAGAATTTCTTGAGATAGGTTTAGAAATATGTTTTAAATAGGTTGTATTTAGTGTTTGATGGAGTGCAGAACTTCACTCTTTCTAATGGCCTCTCTGAGCTCCAGGCTTTCATGAGTTGTTTAGGAAGATGAGAATGAAGGCAGTGACAACCATAGCCATTGTGAGCAAACCAGGGTAGGCAGAGGAAGAGAAAACACTGTTGTACTTCCAAATAACCCATCTGCTGCTTTGTTTAATTCCTTGGGTCTTTGTCTTTAACCTCGTATTTTTGAGCAAACTCTTCCTTTGCATTTCCATTACAGTTGCATGTATCACTACTGAAAAGCAGTGAGCTGACTTTACTGAGGAAGAGCCTTAATATGAAAAGTGGCAAATTGTCATAGAGACAGAAAGTGTTTTAAAAGACAGGTAACCGGGATTACTCTACGTAGAGGGAGTAGCATACACATGGACAGGTCCCAAAGATCAGCTGGTGTGCCAGCACTTCCCTGTGAGAGGGTGTTTTTTCCCCCACTTCTAGCATGCAAATTTAAAACAGTGTTTTGATTTAGATCCTTAAGAATGGAGGATAAAAAATCAGCTTGGATTCCATTCAAGATGACATCTTTATGCACATGTGTGCTTAGAATTAGCAGCCCACGCTGAGTCTTGTCCACTGGACTCGCTTGTTTCTGACGGTACCCCGTGCCCTGTCTTTCTGGTATGCAGCTCTGTCCTCTTGCTTTGCTATTGTGGAACCTTCACCTGATCCTCCATCCCTGAGTCTTTGGAAGTATTGAGTTTTGCTGCCAGGTTGTTTCATGTCTAATGAATCTGTACTGAAACAGTTACTTGCTGTGCTGTTCAGACACATTTTTCCATATGAGACAGTCTCTATCTCTGAGTGACTTGAAAATCTTGCAGCATTGTCCTTGGGCGCAGCCACAATGGAAAATTGCATGGTTTGCAATTCTAAGCCAGAGCAGCTGAAAGAGGCCAGTATGGGAGAATAGTGAGCACAAGTCAGGGTAGCACATCTGAGAAGTGTGGCTCATCCAGTACCAACTGGCAGTTCTGCACTGGGACACCACCTCAGTGTTGGGCACTCTACAGACACATAGGAGAGACCTGGCTCTGAGGTTTTTAATTCTCTGCTTGGTGCTGGCAGCTGGGAAGTGAGAGGAAGCACAGTGTCTTGTAGGGGTAGGGTACAATAAGGGCAGAACAAATGTCTTTGAGTATTAGTTCATCTCCTTGTCTGTGTGACACTTAGCTATTTGTGTTTCAAGACTCTTGGACGTACTGGTAGAACCACGTTTCCTCACTGCTGGAGAAATTTTGTTTGGCAAATGTGGCGTAACTCAAGCTGTGATTGGCAATGACTGTGAGACTGTCCCTCGAAAGCTTGCTGAGGTTTTCCTAAGGCTTAAAGAATGACAGGGAAGGGCTGGGACAGGAAAGCATCATAACCTGCAGTGAAGTTTTAGGCCAAGCACTGTCATCACAAAACCCTTGCACTAAGCTAGGGGGAAGATGTTGGGGTGTTCATTTTGATTCCTTAAGGCACAATGGCTGTCTGCTTTTGTTAGCAGGCTTCCCCGTTATCCCGTAATCCCTTCAGACACTTGGGTTTGTCTGCTTTTCTGCCTGGATGGCAGGGGGTGTTGGGAAGTTTCTTGTTTCAGAGACAGTTGTGGTCTTTGAATGCAACTTTTTACCCTAATGTGACAAAAAGGAGGCAGAAAGCCAGAAGTAACATGCAGTGCTGTTTATTGCTTGATTTATTTGTGGCCATGTCTGTCACACAGATGCCAACATGTTTTATCTTCATTTACAATAGCCCAAAATGTTTCACCTGGACTGATACACAGTTCTGGGCCAGACGGGGAGGTTCCATCGGGAGATTTTTCTTAGCATGTATCTCGTTGCTGTGATTTTATTTGTTTTTAACCCGTTTCCCTCTCCAGCCTTAGGTTCACTTGTAAAGCTGTGCGTGTTTTCAGTGCCCTGTTCAGATAATTAAAATAGCTGCTTGCGGCGCTTGGCTTCTGTACAGCCTTTTATCAATAGTGCCTCTGAGAATACCTTGTGTTTGGATGAGTGGTTTTAAATAGAGTGGTGAGAACTTCATGGAAGACAAATCAAGTAGGCCTCTTTTACAGCAATCTCTTTTTTCTTACTTTCAAATGCCTAGAAATGATTTTAAAACCAAAAAGATGCCAAGATTGAAAATTGAATGAATCCTTGTTAATACTGTGGTCTAATTATTAATCATAATTATTACTATTTTCTCTTTCTGGTGGAAAAGTTATGCTGACAGAAATCAGCCATCAGGGGGTCATTCCAGTGTGCAGGACGTGCAGGACCTGTCGCAGTGAGCCTTTGCGGGAACCCATCCTCCTTATCTGCGCAGTGCACAACACAAGATGGTGGGCTTAAAGTGATGGTGCCAGAAGCCAGTTAGAAAACCATCAGTGAAAGTTGCTGTTTAATCTCCTTCAGTGATTATCTTAGGCTCTGAAACTGAAGACATTGTATCCCATTAAAACCAGAATTCTCATTAAGAAAAACCCTACAAGTATATTTATGGTCAAAATGATGGTCCAGTTTTTCTCCTTTTCTTCAGAAACATCCTCCTTCCTCTCACCTCAAACCTTGGGCATGTGGGGTCATGGTGTATACTGGAAACCCATGATATGTAAAACCCTTCACTGATTTATTTGTAGCTTTTCAGCTCCCAGTCTGCCATGGTCCATCCTCGGTAGGAGCCTGTAGAGTTCCTCATTTCCTTTCTTTTTCCTGTGCCATTTGCTTCATTAAAATACTTTCCCATGCTTTCTCCAGCTCCTCTCTATGCTAAACAGTTCAGGCTTGCTGGAGGAAAGGGGGAGATACATGAATCGCTGTCGTTGTGGTGTACTTAGCCTGTGAACTTCCAGAGCCTTTCTTTGTTCTGGTACATTTCATGAGCAATGCTTTCCCTTAAATAAGGGTGTGTAGATGTCAAGGAATAAAGATTTCACCCCTTTACACACCATTTCTGGAACACCATTCTTGTATGTTACTTCTCAGGAAAATCTCCTATGGGTCTCAGTATCTTGTTTCTTTCAGAAAGAAGGCAGGTGAGGCTCTTCTGAGCATGTTGAATGTTTCATGAAGGTTTTTTTGGGGTTTTCCTGTGGGTTTTTTTCTTTTTTTTGTTTTTTTTTTTTTTTTTTTGTTTAAACAGGAATTACCTCATGTAATGGGTGTAAATGTAGAATATGCCTATACCCCGGTAGTGTTGCACTGCAATCATGACTTGCAAATCTGCATGTGTAACCTTGGCCAGTGCAAAGCTTCCTGAATTCCTAGGGAGCTTCTGTCATGAGGACCTTGAAATCAAAGGCCTTCTTTAGGCTTGTACACACATTCTGAAGAGGAGTACTAAGTGTGTGTGTGCCTTTGTATGACAGGTAGTTGTGTGTTCCTGCAGTATTGATTTTTCATCACTGACAGACTTAGTGATGACAGAGCCATTGATATTTGAAGTCCTAGAGTTACAGGTATGTAACATGATTGGTTTGATAACATCCTAAGTCATCTTGATAATGTTTTCATTTTACCTGTGGTGAATTTCTGATCCTGACTTTGTTGACGTACACTTTAGGGGAGAAAAGTAATGTACATGGTCTGAAGAGTGGTTCTAGAATACCTGTGAAAGCATGGAAAGAGGAAAGCATGAAAAGGGGAAAACACTGAAGCCATAATGTCTTGGTGATGTTTTTACTCCATTTTAATTCCTTGTCCTCTGCTTTGCAGTTCTAGTGTGGATAAGTGAAATGGGAATTTGGTTATGAGTGAACAGCTGGAGAAATAGATTCTCAGGGATGTGGACTGGGCTATGTCTGAAAGTTTCCTCCATACTCACTGATGGTAGGGCTTCCTTTTAGCAGTCACTTTCCCATTACTGCTTACATTCAAGAGCAGACAGTTTTGGGATGCCTCTGTGTTGACTCTTATTCTTGTGTTAATTAGCAGAGAGCTGTCAGTCTGGGGTGTGTGTGGTTTTCAGTGTCAGCCTTCCTGGCTTCACTTGCTTATCTTGCATTTAAATGGCAATTCAACACATAATCAAGACCTATAACCTGCTAAGCGCTGACATAGCAGCAATGCCCAGCTCTTCTCCTGGTCTGACCAACAGTATATAAGAAACTAAATGAATATTAATGCATTCCTGTCGACTAGCAGCTTGGTTTACTTGTCTTTTTCATCTTCTGCAATGAAGTATGAGCTTTCTGGCTGGGTCATTAATAAAACAGCTAGTGGGTGATTTATTTCACCCAAAGTACTAGTTGGCTGTTGTGTCTCCAGTGTCAGCAGTGAATGGCTTTTCTGCTGTTGTCATGGTCTCCCTCTTAGTAATCACAAGGATTCAGGAGGATGCAAAGGACTAATATCATGGGGAACTTGCTTACCACGTCTTGCTCCTATTGTTCTTATGCAATATTCAACTGAATGTGAATCTTCTTTTCCTAGGAGACACCAGGACCTCCTGGGCCTCTCAGTAAGAATGCAAGGACCTTGTCACATTCCTCACGGTGCAGGACAGATGAGACTGCTGCAGCCAGTTTCCAGACTGCTGAAGAGAGATGGTGTCTGTCCTTCTCCCGGGTCTGGAGGCTGTTGTACCAACCATCTTTGTGTGTCTGATGTCTTCATGGCTCCAAGTTTTGGCTTTGTGCTGCCATGGAAAAACGTGCTGATTACCTAACTATCTTAAGAAAATATATTATTTAGAGTAACCAAGTTCTATAATCTCATTTAAGCATAAACCAAACAATTTTGATGCAATGAGCAGAACATGATCACCTACTCTGAATTAATGTAAGATCTATTAAGGAGAGGGGTCTTTCTCTAGAGAATGTCAGAAATGGGCTTAATTGTTCTGGATTTGGAGCACTGTTCAGTTAGCAGACCTTTGTTAGCAGAAGAATTTGGTTTACAGCTAAATAGTTCAGCAGTGAACTATGAGGTGGTAAATAGGGTCTTGGTGTATTTAGATGCATAAACTTCTGAAACAGATACGAAGACTGTAGAATGGTGCAGACTAGCAGATTTTATCAGGAGAATGATACTACTCCTGCTAATTTTGGTATACCATAACCTTTCATGCTTGTTTGCAGCCATTAAAAGAACTAGAACAAAGCATTCGTTCCCTCTCTTGTGGTTCTAGTGGAAGCTGTGCATGCATATACGGGTTACTACTGAGCTAACCAAAACAGTCGTGCGCACTCTGGCTCATGGATACACTCTTGTGAGTAGGTGATTACAGGTCTAAAGAGGCAAGTGCATACTCTGAAATGCTTCAGTACAATACGCATTTCCATGTATGCAGATGAATTTTTCTGTTTTTCCCCTTGTTCTTTCCCCTTTCCTGATTTTTTTTTCAGGCAGTTTTGGTACTTGCTGTCAAAAAATTTGCCCCTTCATTAAGATGCCAACTTTAAAAGACACTGAAAAGCTGAAATAATGATTTCAGCTGGTATAAGCAATTACAGATTTCCTGACATCAAAATGACAACCTCAGTGAAGCTTGGACAATTGCTACATAGACGTTAATTAAGAGGGACACAGGCAAATTCCTGAATTACTAAAAATGCCTTGATATGCCCTGATGAACCATGCTTAGGGAACAGATTTTGCCTGTCCTAAGCTGTCTTCTCTGATGTGGCATAGTAAGAGCTGGGCAGCCTCCTTTACTGCCTTTCATTGCTGGAACATCTTTTCAGCTTTGAATTTCGAGACTGTTTCATTGCTTGTGCTGCCATTCCCCCTCCCGCCCTTCCACTTTGTTTGCTTGACAAGAAGAAAAGGCAGAAAGTGAAGTGCACAGTTGCATTTCCATAAGCTTAGACAAACTCTTTCTTTCTAGCCCAGAAAGAGTGCTTCTAATTAGTCATCCCTGCTGTGGCTGCAGCGGAGTTTTTAGAGGAAAGCTTTGGTGGTTTCTTACCAGCAAGAGTGAAAAATACAACTAATGCAAGTTGATCATTAATTCGGGGGATGTTTGTTGGCCTCATAATCCAGGGAAATAACTTGCTTCATCCATGTTTGTTAGGAATTCTGGAGCAGAGACCTACTGATACTTTTCCCTGTCGTGCTGAGATCAGTCAATACTGGTGTCTCATTGCTGAAAGCAGAATTAAAAGCCGCTTAAAAAAAGCAGGCTATTAAAGTGGCGCTAAGAAAACTCGTTACACTGCTTAATGGTTGGGTGCATTAATCTGAGCTTCTGCTTTTGATTAAAAGTGGACCCGTGTTGCAAAATGCAGGCATGGGTTGAGAGGGTTTTGTGTGTGTATTTTAAGTCTTCCTGAAACTGTCAGTATTGGGCTCTTGGGTTTAGGCCAATGAGCAGTTTTAGTGTTGAGACAGAAGAAAGAGAAGTGGTGAAAGAAAGGAAATATTACTTCCTATTAGGGAAGTCTGGAGTGTAAATGGTATTACAGACTTTCTGGTAAGAATTTTAAAGCAACTGTTTGCTGGTAAGATGTGAAATACATGGTTATTTACCTTTTAGTCTGAGTCATCAAGAGAAGTTATTTCTGTCACTGTGCTTTGTACTTGCTTGGTCATTATTCTGCATTGTAAGAAGCTAGGATGTGATCGAGCCTTTGCTAGCCCTGCAAAGCTTATTCTTTCATCCTTTTTTTTAGTAGAAAGAGAAGAAAAGTATGCTGAAAAATATGTACATGGACCCTGGCTATTAAAGTCATAGAGTTGTGTTGGAGCAGCTAATGGGATGAGTCCTTGTAAGTAATGCACAAAATTTCCCCTTGACTTCCTTTAGACAGTTGAGTGTACATATCTTGTCAGTGTACTGTCAGCTCCAAATGCAACTCAGATGTAATGTGAATTCAGGACTTGTTTGCACACTGCAGGAATGATGAGCGTATCACAACGTGATGGACTTGTGCAAAAATTAGGCCCTCATTGCTATTTTTGCCATGCAATAGATTCTTAGAGCTATTGATTCCCATTTAATAAGCATCATGTGAACACCAGTTCATTAAACCTACTGTATTCTTTTTTAGTAACCAGAGACAAGTTGGGTCATTTCCTGCTGTAAGCATGAAATTGCATTTTTAAGTTCTATTTAATCCTTCTGGAAAATCAGTTCTTCCTGGAAACTTGTACCAGTGTTGAACTGAGAAACGTTTCAGATTTGCTTGGTCATTCTAGGGGAAGAAATAAGGATGTAAAAAGGGTTTTAACTTTCTTAAAACAGTAGAGATCCAGCGTTTTGAAAGGTAAGCAGTGCTATGCCCAGGATTACTTGGTTTTGATTGAAATAACTGAAATTCTCTTTCCAAGTCCACTACACTGCAGATTTATCACTTAACTGAATTTTAATTGACCCTTTTATTATTATAATGATGGGAATAATGCTGAGGTAAATGTATTTTCCAGTTGCTGATTTTGGTAGTAAAAAACAGCCTTAAGACTGCAAAAGACAAACTCAGGTTCATTGAAATAGGCTGTCATTCTATTTTAAAGATAGCGAGGTCTTCTTTTAACCTTGGATGGCTCTCCCTAACTTGTTTCCTGTCTTTTCTTCATTATGTTGGCTCCTTGCCTTGAAGAGGAGATGGCTTTTTAATACAGCCACTAAATTCCACCAACCTAGAATCTTTCAGTCCAATTACTAAGGTACATTAGTTCTTGACTCTTTCCCTCTCCAGCTATAGCACTTGTGAATCAAGTGTTTTTTCTATTGCAAGTTACTTTGCTAGAATCAAAGGGTATTCTCTTTTTTTTTTATGGCTTAGCTCACATTGTCAGTACAGCTCTTAAATGCTAATGGTGATGGTCTTACATAAAGCATCAGCTGGGCACTGGCTGCTGTGCTTTATAAGATAAAGTTTGTGGTAAGTTGTTCTCAGAGACAAAGCAAAGATTAGTGCTGTCCAAAGGAACAACCCCTTCAGTTCGTCCCCTACCCCTCCCCAACAGTAGTATTTAGCATAGTACAAGATTTTGTATTGTAGTCACCAGTTTGAAGACAAAGCATAGAATGATAAACATAACAATTGTAACCTTAATTATAATCTAAACTTATATATACAATATATATAACATATAATGATATATATATTATATATATGAAGTTATATAGTCTATGTGCCATGGATTCTGAGGCAAATAATCTTGTCTGGAAAGGATAACAATCCTTTACTCTAGAAAGGTTAGTTTTAAAACAGTCAGGCTTGGATTGCCCCAGCTCATTGATTATAGAATCAGAGGATGGTTTGGGTTGGAAGGGACCTTAAAGCTCATCCAGTTCCAACCCCTTGCCATAGGCAGGGATGCCTTCCACTAGGCATCAAAGCCCCAAATACAAATACATAGGATTTGGTTTTGAATTCTAACCTCTTGGTACATTCCACACAGTGTTCCCAGAGTAGGGCACAGAAATTGGATTTGACTTACAGCACTTTTGTTCAGGCTCTGGAAAGGGAGAGATTGCCTTTATGTTATGACCCTCAGGTGGCACCAGACCTCGCTGGCTCCTGCCATCATCCCTTCAGGTGAAGGCTGCCCTGTGCCATCTAGAAAAGTCAGCCTACTGGCCAGAAGTCACCACAGTGATTAGTATCCAAGGTCATACTTGCACATCTCTAGTGAACTTCATTGTCATCTTCCCTTCCCCAGCTGATCCCCTGCTCCTGGGAAGACTCCACAGCCATTGCTGTAGTACACATCAGCCCCAACATTACTGAGCTATGCTTGGACATGAGTGGTTCTGAGTTGTAATACTTGTTTTCTGTGACTTCCTTTAGTGTAATCTGTGAAGTTTGGCATAGAAAACTGTCACTATAGAAAATTGTTTATCTATGTAGATATTCCTTTTAGTGTGGAACATTGTGTTAAGGTGGATGGATTTTTGCTTCCAAAGTTCCTTGCTGTACACTAGCTTCCCAACAGAAACTTGATTTCTAAGCCAGTTTCTGCTGCAATTTGTACTGAAAAGTCTTGGAAGTAGTTGGGGCTGCACTGTGAGTACATTAAAGCAAATCCTGTATTTGTGCTCCATTCCCTGGTATTGGAATTGAGCATCTGATTTAACTGGCAAGTGTCCCTCAGCTGTATTCACACTTTAACATGGGAGTTTATGGACAAATAAGATGTACACAGGCAAGATCTCTTGCACATTCAAAAATATGCAAATGTCTTTACTGCTGGTAATAGAAAGAAATGAACAAGAGATAGAATAAATCACAGGTATGATGGCATTTTTATCCTAAGCAGTGTATCAAATTTATAGCCTGCTGACCATAAATTGAAAGTTTTTAAACCCACTTTTGTTAGACAGTATTAATGAGGATTCAATACTAAATGACAAGTAAGTAACGTATATGTAGACAAAACAGAGCTAGGGTGTTACCTCATAGGGCTCCATGCAGTTAATGTACTTGAGCCAAGCATGTTGAGATATTTTATAGATACCCATTTTAAACTTCATTTCTCCACCCCTATGAAGTTGTGATTCATCATTTACAGGCCAATGATTCCCATCTGGGTATGCAGGTATCTATTGCCATGCTTCTGCCATGGCCTGCTGCAATGAAAGCTATCAGAGAAGACTTGGGCTCCAAATGAAAACCATTCTGTGCACTGGGGGCAGAATGAGTAACCACTTGACGTCTCTCAGGCCTCACACCATGGCAGTGCCTATCAGTGCTGTGGAACTACTGGAAATTTCACTTTCTTCAAAGTGGAGCTTTGAAATCCATCATGGATAGGGAGCTCAGCTTTATGTGCACACTCAGCCTAGCTCATGGGAAACCAAACCCATCCAAATTTTACAATGAAACTTGTCATCTATTAACCATCTTGTTCTGCAAGGAAAAATATTCCAACCATCTCACCTTCACTTCAGATATTGTATTTCTGGTGTGGATTAAATTCCTGTTTAAGCTTAACTTTATGTATTCAACTGTTTAAATAAAATTAAAATGTGTATCACGTACTTCAAATACTGATACCAAACTCTGTTTTCCCTTTATAAGGGAGAAGACTATCCCTATATAGATGCATACACATGTGCATATATACTAATTATCTAATCAGTTTGTTTTCAGAGTGATTTTGAACACTTGTTTTCCTAGTTCTGTGTTCATCTAGCTTGTGTTTTCTACTGGCTATGCATCTCGATGTGATCTTCATTATTGTGATGTTCCTAAGAATGGTTATGAAGAAAATCATATCAGCACATTAATCACTGAATTCTCTTTAAAAGGAACTGTGAAAAGAAAGACAAATAAATTTTTTATCGTTACGTGCAGTTTGCACATTTTCCCAGTTTTTTAAGACCACGGCAGCTCCATCAGCTTCTTCAGCAGAACTGGGAATTTGGATGCATGCTGTGCTTGTATTATATTACTTAATCTTGTTCTGGTGCTTAAAATGTGAAGAGGGAGCGGGTACAGTAATGCTCTCAACATTACTAATGTGGAATTCTGAACAGTGGTTGACAGTAAAGAAAACGTTGCCCAATGTTAAGGCCATGGAGGAGAGTGTGTTTTAAAATAATGGGAAGTAAAGTGAGAAATCTTTTTGTATTATACACTTTGCAGTAAAGAGAAGTCTGGAGTGTCTTGCAAAATCTCTGAACAAGTGTCTTACCGGGTTCTGTGTCGTGCTGATTTCTTTACCTGAGGGCAAAAGCTGTCAATGCATCATGCAAAGAGAAGTTAACTCTCATTAGAAAACATCTAGGTATGAAAAACTTCTGTGGCTGCATAGCTGTGCAGTTGCCTTTGTGCCTCTTGCTTCATTTTGAGCTGCCTTCAACTCCAGTGGTGGTGAGGGGCTGCATCCCGTTTTGCTTCTCCTGTCTTGTTAGAGGCTCTACTTTCAGCACGCGGTGACAGGGTGACCCAGATTCCCAGGGGTGTCTTGTGAATGCAGTGTTGATGCATTGCTTTCAAAGTCCTTGGTTCACAAGTCTTATCCCAGCTAGACAAAATTATTTTCTTCCCTGCTCATCAGTGCTTCCATGAGTAGTGGCTCAATATAGTTAGCACTAACTAGCAGCATGTGTGTCTGGGTATTTGTGTGAACACACATGGCAATAACAGTTGGATGAAGGGGCAGGCAGGTGTGTTTAATAAAATAGATCAGTGGGAGAGGGTGGAAAGAGAGGACAAAGGCCCACAGGCATAGAAAGTTCATGGTGGAGCCTGGGAAGCTATGAAGCCAGGTAAGGTGGAAAGGGTTGGAAAAACCAAGGGCAAATAAGGTTGAGGGGTTGGGGGTGGCATCTCCCTGGTTATGAGCAAAAGAAAGAGGGTGCGGGAACAGATGGCTCTAAATTATACAGCCCCTCATTGCTTTATGCTGTTCTGGGATCAGACTGTGATTGACTTCTTATTTAAAGGTGAATCTGAAGCTTTTACAACTGATACATAGAACATCAGATCTTGAAAAAGGCAAACCCACAATTTAGGTAATTCCTGAAAAGGAGAGGAAGCCTGTGGGGTTATGTCATTGTTGTAAGAGAGTGGGGCGTGAAGAATCGTGAGCCTTTTCTGCTAGGTCATGTTGTTTAGAAGATATACCAGTCTGTTCATCTGAGTTTGTTGTGCTCCTTTGTCTTTCTGGCAACAATAAAAGCAAGGTGTAGGGTGAGGGATTTTTTTCAGCAGCTTTCTCTGGTTAGATTCAGTTCTCTTACCAGGCATCCCTATTGCTGCCTGTAGGCTCCGCATGTTTAAAGTTGGCTTTTTGTTCTTGCATTGGGCTTGTTTTGTTTGCTTGTAAAAGTACCCGAACCCTACAGCACAGCCATATAAGGATGCTGCTTATTTACGCAGCGGACTGAGTTTATAGCTTCTGAGTGGAATGCCATGTGAGTGGGATGCTGCAGGGATCCCCAGCAAACCCCGGGATTCACAAAGAGGTTTTAGGTTTTCATTTCTGTGAAGTACGTTACTGATGCTTTCAGGAAAGCCCAGCCTGCATCATGAGAGGGCAAAGGTGTCTCCCAACCTGTACATGGCAGACAACTAGCTCAGCTGGAAAAATAACTTGTATGGAATCTCTAATGCCTGAGACCCAGGGAGAAGAGTACTTTCTTGGACCCCAATGCACTGTGTGTCCTATGGTCTATCTTTTCTGTGTGCTGCTTCTTACTGTTAACCAAAAGGATAACTTTCAGCAGCTAGATTGTTTCCTGGCTGTCCATTAGGCAGAAAACCTTTTGCATAAGTTCCAAGAATATATACAGTATGATGTATTGCTCTTTGTGGTCAATGCAGAACATTCTCCTGTTCTGAAAAGCTTTTAATATGAGGAAATGGGTAGAAAAATTAATAGCTTTTAGTAAAAGCCTGGAATCTTACTAGGCTTTCTACTGCTTCTCAAATAATTATGCATGTTGAGAACAATGACTTTTCAGTTTCAGGCTTCCCCCCTTTGGCAGACCTACTCATTTTACTGTAGGAACTTAAGGGCTGTATAGGTCTTGGAAGCAGTGTCCTCTGCTTTGGGATCTCATTGCCTTTTGTAAGTGCTTCAAAACATGCCAGTAACTATCGAATTTGGCTTCAAAAGAACTATTAAGAGTGCCCCATTATTTTTAATTGCTTTATTTTCTTCCCCTTTGTTTTTTTAATCATGCCTTCTCTGGCCAGGTCTTCATACTGACATTGTATATCCTGTGTTCCTGTGAAATATGTTGAATTCAGTTGACTGATGTGTGACCGTAGTTTAGAGTTTGTTGAGGAAAAATAAGCCATGCAGTTTCAAACCCTGCTGATTTAAATGTACCTGGCTGAAGGGCATGAAAGCCGTACTCCTATGAGGAGTGGAAGCACTGTGTGCTTGCAGCTGTACAGAAACATGAGTGCCCACATTATGAGCTCTCAGGCTCTAAGACAATCCCACATCTTCAGCCCATGTTGGGATAAGTCGGTATTACTCAACTACAGTATTGCATTAGGATGGGCAGAGTTTTACAGTTCGTTTTGCAGATTGTACTTACAGGCTGTTTGCAGGATTGCTGGTCTCTATTAGGTGTTCTTTCCCTTGGCTGTCTTACTCTGTTGCCTTTCAAGGAGGGAAAAATACATCTGTCGTGTTAATCGGTGCCATGAGAAATACAAGGGAATTTCATGTCTTCATTCACCAGCTCCTGCTTCAGGAGATAGCAGCAGCTTTCTGGGCATCCATCCCTAAAACACAACATGGGGTTTGGCCATTTTGGCTGAGTCTAGTTGACTTGAATGGAGTAATGATGGTTTTGAAGTGCAGCTCAGTGAGAGCTCAAGAGGACACTTTGGCTTTAGTTTGTGGAGTCCATCTCATTGGTAACAGATGGAGTGAATGGATGTTGGCTGTGTCAGGAGACTGTCTTAGCAACCAGAAGGAAATCTGAGAGGACCGACACAGCAAGACAGGAGCTGGGGAAAGGGCAGAGGCTGTTTCACGCTGGAGAGGAAGGGATGGGCAGAGCATTATAGGCTCTGTAGCTTTAGTTGCCTGTCTTGATGTTCTGCCTTCTTAGGAAGTACCTTGGGAAGAGAACAATTGCATTTGCAGTACTGTGTTTAGTACAGCTCTTAACCAAGGCTATTAAAAGCCAGGAGGAAGCTGATTGTTGTTCCATTTCCGGAACCAAGTTATTACCTGCTGTTAGATCACGGCCCAGCCTTGAGATTTGCTGGAAGGAAAATCCAGATAGGTGAAGGCAGAAGTGGTAACTGTGTGAAACACCTGATGATTTTGGATTGCCTGGTGTAGCATGGCTCAGGCGGTGGTCTGCAGAGAGCTGTCTGGCACTGAACTGTGAGGGCAGAGAAAGAGAATCTCATGTGGCAGCTGGACAAAAAGGCTGCAGAACATTACAAGTGTGCTGTAGGGAAACCCAGCAGTAGTTCCTCTGTTCTGAATGCCTAATGCTTTTCAACTCAATTTAAAGGATTCCCGTGGTTTGTGGGAAGGATGCTAATGTCCTTTTCCTCAGTTTGTGGCAGGCATTGGAACTCCAACAGGAAGAAAGCCTGCAGACCAGAAAAAGTCCAAGTATAAAATTCTTTTCAGGTTTGGTTGAGATAAAAATTGTATTTTCCTTTTGCTGGGTTGTTTTGTAAGACTAGCAGGATGTTTCTAAAACACTGGCCTATGTTACAGCTAACAGAACAAAGCCACATGCGAGAATTCTTTGATGATATGATGTGTATTGATCTGCCCCATAAAACTCTCCTGCCCTCCGGTGAATGTGTTAGACATGTACGACAGTAGAATTATGATCATACAACTGTTTTGTGTGCTGGCATTGCAACATAGCTGTTTTGGGTTTAAATATAGCATGCAGATAATGCAGTGTGGGCTATTTATGGCAGCACAAATATTTCAAGATTATGCCTGGAGCAATGAAAGCAAGGAGAGTTATGAGAACTTGCAGACTGTGATAAGCAAAGGTAGAGGATACAGTCATATCAGTTACACTTTGGGGAAGTCTGGTTGCTGGCACAGAGAGATGAAAATGAGAAGGACAAGATGGGATGGACCCTGCTATCCCTTGAAATTAGCACTTGAAAGCAGTTGTGTGCAGTCATGGGTAAGGTTACTGCATCCTTGCCACGAACAACAAAATGGGCAAACTCTCCGTTGCCACTGACAGATCTGGAACATGCTGGTGGTTAGAAGTGAGTAACAGGTATGGGTGCTTTATCTTCAAGTTCAGTTGGGTTTTACATGAATTAATAATTCAAGCAACTGCTTCTGTCATTGTCAGTGATGAAGATCTGTCATGTAACTTCATTGGTCTAAGAGCTGTAGATGGTTCATTTTCAGAGAACAGCTTGTCTTTCACTAGTAGTCTCTGTTTGGACAGGAGAGGTTCTGTTCTCTCTGTTGGCGTGAAAACTGCATGAAGCAAGCAGAAGGATGTGAAGATGTGAATAGGTATCTTTTTCTCCATCCTCCTATGCAGGCTTGAGGCAGGGTAAAAGTTACAGCTGGGTGGAAGAAAATGGTGTTGGTTTCCATACTACAGTCTTCAGTATATAGTGTTGAACACTATAAAAATAAACTCAAACAAATATATGCTCTCCTAACTGTCAAAATTGGGAAAACATGCGCTGGGTTTGATGAGCAGTTGTCTAGGCATTGTATAAATATATTCCTAAGAAACTGGGTTTGACAGACAGGGGAGGACATGCAAGCTGCACCATTTCAGCATTTTTGAAATCTCATTTTCATTTCTGGACTCTTAGGCTTCTTTTGTGTGCACATGCACAAATACTGTGAAGGCAGTGTTCCCGTTGCAAACTAGCTGATGGTTTAGAAGTCTAAAATTGTGCTGTTGGCATTTCAAATGGCATCAGATCTGCTGTAGCATCAGGGTACCTTAAGTAACCCTAAGAAACAGTGTGCCTGGAGGGATAGCTGTTGGCTGCTGACTCTAGAAGAGGCAAGTTTTCCAGGTAGGCCAGAGTTTGGCCAGCTGAGGGGCAGACTGTGTTTTAAAGAAACCCTTTGCAGCAATTCTTCTTGAATATGCATTTTGGGAGAGCTGCTTTGGTAAACTTCCAAGTGCAAATAACTTCTGAGTGTCTTCTTTTCCTTCTCCACTTACTGTACTGCTTTTGGCTCCTGCTGACAATTGTCCATCCTTTCCATACGGAAGGGCTGCTAGGGTCAGGCGGATGGACAGTGCCCAGATCTTGTGTGTGTTTTAGCCAGGCAGCCCTCCCGGCTGCTCTGCCCTGCAGCCTCCCTGCTGGGCAGCTCTGTGGAAGGATGGGGAGGGGACCCCACTGGGAAGCTCCATGGGGCACAGGCGGTGCTTTGGTATCCAATTCAGAGGATTAATACTACTTTCTGTTCCTTGGACGCTGCAGCCAGTTGGCCTAGTGTTCATATTCAGTTTGCCCACTTCTCGAGTGCACTTGTGTAAATCTGCTCAAGCGTTTAAGTCTGAAAGAGCAAACAAACAAGGAAATGAAGAGACAGCTCTGCTGGCTCTGGAGGGGTCACTTGCTTCTCTTTCCTTGTTTCCATGAATGTGGCCCCTTGCAATACATACAATGCTGTCTGTCAGCTCTCCTCTCCCAGATGAGGGCTTTGCTGTGAAGTGTAAAGCACCGTCTGTGCATCCAGCATCTTTGCTCCTTTAGATATGCTTGTTGGAAACTGAACATATATTAATTCTTCTTCCTCACCACTCGGCTCCTCTGCTGCTGCCTATTCATGCCCTAGCGCCCAGGGTGGGATGAATGACGGAGCCCTGGGATCTGTTGTGGGGAGCTGCCCCAGTGTGTCATGGCTGCCTATGAATAAACACACTGAAGAGCGTATACATGGGAAGAGATTGTGTGCTCAGTCCAAAATGGGATATAAGATGACACCAGTGGAGGATGAAGGCCTTTGACTATGCATATTCAAACAGTGTGCCTTGTCCCATAACTGATGAACCTCTACTGTATTAAGTAGCATAGTGAGGACTAGCCTGCTTCATGTGCTGCCTGTACCACAGAACCATTAATCAACGTGGGTTCATTTCATCTAGTAGGTTTTCTCTCACAGAAGTGCCAGTGCTGTTTTATTTTAGGTTATAGCTTGGTTTGATAAGTGCATACACTTATTAACAAAGAAATCTGTCCAGGTCTGAGAGGCTGAAGATAATTTTTCCATTCTTTATTACTCCTGCTATATGGCAATGGTTTTGTTAAGCCCTGGCTTGTCACACAGAGAATCCCAGTTGTTTCAGAGTCTTTGGTCTCCCAGGTTATTGTAGGGGTTCTTAGAAACACCCTTCTCTTGCAGAGATCCTGTGCTTGATATTTTTTTTACTCTCTACAGCATTGCACCTTTTGCCTTTTGGCACAGTGCTTTCTGTATATTACCCTGCATGCTCTGTCATTTTTATCCTCTAAACCTTCATATCTTGTAGCCTTGCACTGAATGCCTAACTCCTGATTTAAGTAAGTTAGACAAAGCAAACTTTCTGACCAAATTCAGGGCAGAGTTCCAGGCTAGATTTCTTATGGGTAATTTGATTTTGCTTATTTCAAACTTCTGTGCAACCACCTCAGGCATGACATTTATTCCAGTCTCTAACTCTTCTGTGGCAATGTCACTACTGTTTTAAAGCCTGCCACAGTCCATCCTTGAGTATCTGGCTTAAGATCACTTTTAATTCAGACACTCTGTTTTACCTATTAATTTCTTCATACCAGCAGCATGGAGTTATCATCATCTTCAGTGATAATAACAACTCGGAACAGCTTATGATTATCAAGGTTTAAGGGCTGAGATGGTGCAGATTTTGTCCTGATGGTATATTCTCAATTGAAGGAAGCCGGCAATGAGTGTTCTGTCAGCAATTCTGCATTCTTGTTGCCTAACAAAGGAAGGTCATCAGGCAAAAAGGAAAAGTGTCTAAGATCTGCCACATAATTTAACAGTAATTTGTAATTAAGCCTGTTTTACTTGGTTTAGTGCTATACATTATATTTTGGGCATTTGGTGGCAGTGTCCCAGGAGGAAGGTTCTTTGGTACCAACCAGATATTAGGGACCCTCAGACAACAGTGTAAGAGAGAGAATAGGGCAGACTGTGGCCAGTTCCTTATCTAGGGTCCATTTGCTCTCTCTGTGCTGGTTTTATCATTATCTAGCTTGGTGTGCCATCCATTCCAACATGTGCTTCCCTAAGCTGACTGGTTCATTTAAAATCCACTGCTTTGTTGGGAAACCAGTTCTCCAGGCTTTTTGAACTTGACTGTGTTTCTAAAGCTGTTGGATTTTGCTTTTTTAATTGAGCTGTGATGTTTTTTCAGTGGAAAGTGTGCGAAAGTGGCTCTGAAACTTCTCTGCTTGTGTCCCTGTTTTCTGTGCAAACTTCTACTGCAGCTGAATTTCATCGGATCTGTGATCCCACCTGGGGTTCTTGCTCTGTTAGGGGAGCCATTTACCTAAACACTCATGAAAGTGTATTGTGTGCTTTGCAAGCTCCAAGCACAAGTGACTGCCCCTCCTCCAGTCCTGAAGGGCGTAGTTCTGGTGATACGTATTCTTGCTTTAGGTGCAGAACACTGGGCCAAAATCATCCCTGGCACATCTGCGTCAAAAGCAGGGACTTACTTGCTACACTGCTGCTGATTTTAGTGTTGTTCCAGGATGTTTGGCTTTAGTTGAAGATGTCAGCCCTAATCAAACACACAGATGTTCCCTGTTGATTATGCCTAAGGTTTCCTACAAGAGTTTATTTTAAATAACATTTGCAATTCCTGTTCAAATCCTGTGTGAACTCCAGTGAAGATACCACACCACTGATTCTCTTTACCTCTCACCAAGGTAACATGTTCTCTCTGGCTTTCTAAAAGTGCTGTCAGATTTTGCGCTCCACCCAGGAAGCATGTCTTGCTGCCTTGCATTCAGCCACTTTTCTGTTCCTTGCTATTAAATAGATGTTTAATATGTCATAGAAGTCACCAGGCTGCCCTTTGCACTCTTAATTTATAATATTTATTTGCCTCCTGGTGATGACCTGCTGCCAGACTAGAGAGGAGGGTAAGCAAGTGAATTGCATGAGGCCCAAGGTCACCTCCTAGATGGAAGGTCACAAGCACAGCAAGAGCTTTGACAGAGTGTTACTGGTGGCTGCTGCTGGAGAACCCTGCTTGAAGGCTTGTCTGCAGTTCTCTTGAGTGAAGGGGAAGATGCTCTTTAAGGCAGACTGTCCCTCAAGGACAGGGGTTTGTTCTGTGAAGATTCACCATGGCTAAGACATGCAGGCACTGGCATATGTTGTGGAGCACCAGGCAGGGAATCTTGTATAGAAGCTTTATGGAACAGGATAGGAGGATAAAGGTGGGAGATTTGGGGAAATCCCAGTGGTTCAGTGCAATGAGATGTATTCTTCATGAGACCTTCTAGATCTCCAGTGAATAACCAGAGTGCAGGGTCCTGGGGCAGAGAGATTGATGGTTCATTCCAGCTTTCCCTTTATTTCTGCTTGGTTGTCGTTTGTGTGTGAAGTCTGGTGACTAACTGAACTCGCAGTACCTCCTGTTCTGGATCAGGGAATTCCCTTATGCTAATACACTGCTTGATTCACAAGTCATACTCTCTTTTTTACTTTTCTGTTTCAGAGTACAATTACACATCCCCATTAAATGGGTTGCCAAATCCAAACTTGCAGTAAACTGAAGCTGGCTTGCTTTGGCTAAATTCTGCCATCTATCTTGACTGGCTGTATCTTAATCCCAGACTGGGTTCAGTGCAGCAGAAGTGGCCTCGATTGCCTCCCCTGCTCATCTTTGACATGTTTGGAACTACATCTTTGCTTTACTGGCTCTGAACTGTGTCTTTGAGAGATCTGTCAAGGTACTCTCTACCCTTTCTTTGACATTTGAGCAGATATGTTGATCATTTGCATGGATCTTAGATCTCACTTGTGTTGAAAAGTCCCTGTCCTTCTGAGCTGGGACAATTTGGACAAAACTAAGAAGATGTCAGTGTTAAGGCAGCTCAATTAATTTGCAAATCCAATCTCAAATTTAGACTTCTTTCCACCAGAAGAAAGTTACCCTGGTGTGACTCTCTGCGCCTCAGCCCACATCTTACTCTGAACTAGTAATTAAATGTGTGATCCTCCAGTAGCATGCCAGTACACTTGGATCATTTTAGGGTTTAGTCAGGGTTTAGAGGGGGAAGCAAGATGCAGAGCTGAGTCCTGTGAGACCTTAGGAAAACTATATTGTGCCTTGTAAAAGTGGCAGTTTTACTTCTTGCAGTTGAGGCAATTAACTGGCTAATTGAAGCAGTTCCTCATTACATAATTGAATTCTGGTTCATCACCATTTCTACTCTGCAAGACTGCCCCAGAGAGCAGAGCCATTGTGGAGTGCTCTATCACGAATGGGGAAGCCAATTGCTTTCTTGGTGTTCAGATGGGGCACAGAGCCACTGTCGAGTCTGGAAAAGGGAGAGATGGTTGGGTAGGACTTCCCTTGATTAGTTGTGGAAATAAGCAATGGGATATCATAGAATCACAGAATGGTTTGGGTTGGAAAGGACCTTAAGATCATACAGTTCCAACCCCCCTGCCGTGGGCAGGGACACCTCACACCAGACCATGTCACCAAGGTTCTGCCCACCGTGGCCTTGGACACTGCCTGGGATATAGAGCATTCACCGCTTCTTTGGGCAACCTGTTCAGTGCCTCACCACCCTCACAGTAAAGAACTTACAATCATAGAATCATAGATATCTCCAGCCTGAACTGCCCCATTTAAGTTTAAACCCTTTATCACTTGTCCTGTCACTACAGTCCATGATGAAGACTCCCTTCCCAGCATCCCTATAGGCCCCCTTCAGATATTGGAAGGCTGCTGTGTGGTCTCCACGCAGCAACTCTTCTCCAGGCTGAAAAGCCCAAACTTTCTCAGCCTGTTTTCATATGTCATCCAGATAGTTAAGGAAAAGGCAGATTTCTCAGATATGTTTCTAGTGCTAAATTAAGAAAGGAGGAGATGAATACTGGAGACCCAGCCGTTAGCACAGAAAACATGAGGTCTAGGATGACCAGTGATGTGTGACTCAAGGTTATATTCCAGAATGTTAGAATGTCTCAAGCTCTAAGCATTATGCTGCATTTGGACATGCCAGTGTTCATCAACTATAGTCTTAAATATACGGAGAGGAGAGAAGGCTCTGAAATTCTGTCAGCTTTCTCCTATAGAGAAAGACAGACTGAAGGTGGAGTTATTTTTTAATGAAGAATGAATTAGGGAAGTGTCAACGTACTGAAATGTTGTATGGTAATGAAAGGTATATGGAAAAATTAACTGTAAGAATTTGAAATGCTTTAAAATCTGCCATAGAAGACTATAGTGAGCATAGTTAAAATCAAGCATGGTGTCAAGCTTTGTCACCTGAAGGGGAAGAGAAGGGGGGGCCAGGTTACTGACATATACTGCAACATTTGGCAATAAGGGATTGTGGCAGAGATATTTTTGAAGTTAGGATATAACTACTTTGAATCCCAGAAGAAACTGCAGTTGGCAGATGATGTGGACTTTGAAGGCCGAATGAGACACAATTAAAAGAGCTGCATTTAACATGTTCAGCTTCTCTACCTAGTGTGATACCCAGTGGCTTTGAAGGCCCTGATCGTTTGTACCTTGGAAACAGGACTCAGGTGGATCAGAAAACATCTTCTCACTGAAACTAGTCAAAATTAGTGAATTATTTGGGTTCAGTTAGAATTTGGGTATTTCAAGCAATGTCTCATTGGTGCACACAAAGTATTTGAGATGAAATGATCATGTGATTTATTTTGTTTGTATTTTTTTTTTTGTTTCAAACATTTTCCTCTGCCCTGGGTTCAGCAGTAGAAGTCATTTTTCTCCTTAGTAGCTGATGCAGTGCTGTGGTTTTGAGTTTCAGCCTGGGATCAGAGCTGATAACACCAATGTTTTCAGTTGCTGATTAGTAATGTTACTCTGACCAAGGACTTTCTGAGTCTTATGCTCTGCCAGGGAGGAGAGGAAGCTGGGAGGAAACGGAGACAGGACACCTGACCCAAACTGACCAAAGAGGTATTCCATACCACAGCACATCATGCCCACTATATAAACTGGG
>JASSUY010008627.1:0-15740 GCA_032466535.1 Forpus xanthops
GTCAGGAGCTTGCTCTGCCCCATCTCACAGTTGGTTTTGCACTACCTTGGGACTTGAAGCTTTACTGTGTTGGTGTGATAACAAGTACATGCAAAAGCATAGCACATAACGATGAAGTGGAGCTGACCTGAAGCAAAACAGCTAATGGAATAAGTATGGCAATGTGTGGCTTTCTGCAGTCATACTGTAGACATATATAAGAATATTTCTGTTCCATGAAACCCAGTTCTGGCTTATGACCCACAAAGTTTATTTCTGATTGCATTTTACAGGAAAGAGAATTACCTATTTTGTTGCATAAGAACTTATTCAAATAATAATTATTTAAATTAGCTGTCACAAAGTATAAAATAAACTACTAATAAAAAAGATATAAGGAAAAATCCTGAGTAGATGAGAGCAAATAGATATTCTACAGTTATTGAATGTCACAGAGTATGAAAAGGCTGCGGGCAAATTTTTTCTATATTCTTTTTTGTTTTTAAAATTCCTCCTGCAACTCAATCCACACAAATTCATATGCAGATGTTGGAGTACAGTCTTAGTCTATTCTGCATTTCCACAGCTGCCCAATAACCTTTTATCCCACCAACAGAGAAACAGCTCAGTGGATGATATCGAGACACTAGGTTGTTCTTATTGCTTTGTTTGTAAAAACAAGATAATCAAGTTTTGTAATATTCTTTTTATAGAACACTAACTGCAAAATGCTGAGATTCACTCTGTAATAAGCTGGAGGACAATATACATCTGATTATCATCAACATAAGGTAATGTTTCTTCTCAGAGCATTCTCTGCATCTAAGTAAGTCTGATTTGTACTCTGATTTGCTTTTAAGATTCATTTGAAGATTCCTTTCCAGAATTTTATTAATCCATGCAAACTGAATGTCTCTGAGCTAATAAGGCTCATCTGAATACAAAGGCAGCAAGATACAGAACAGATGAAGTACTTCTAGCTGACACCACAGGATGAGTTTCTCTGTGACTTCTTTCTGGAATCAAATATGCTAAAAGCTGCAGGGATAGAGCAAGTAAAATTAAAGCAGTGTAAGAATTAACAACATTTATAGCCTTATTTAAAAATGGCTTGTGCTCCACATAAATGTGACTTTCATTGTTATTTGACAGTGATATTTTAATATGTAAAAAACATACTGTAAAACATACTGCAAAAAAACCTATACAGTGGAAATATAGTAAAAACATTCTCTTAGGAAAGAAAAATCTAGAGAAACTCTAGCAGCAACTTACCTCATCAATACTAAGAGTACGCTCTGCTGGAGTGTTCTTTTTAGTTATTTGGCTGAACTGAAAGAACTGCATTCTGCTTTAGATAATTATAACTGAATAAAAGAGGAGTCCAACAGAAATCTTGATTCCATACCTGGTCATTAGCTCAAAATTCTCATTCACCAGTCAAAACTTCTTTGTTTTCCAATAATTCCTTTATAACTTTTACGGGGGTTGGGGGGGTGGAGTGGGGTTTGTAAACCCATCAAAAATTACAATAAAAAATATAAATCAGTTCTTCCCACCATTTCCCAACTATCAGGTAAGACACTTTAGGCAGATCTATTTAAATCTTAGTTCTCCAGTTCTTAGAATCACAGAATAGTTAGGGTTGGAAAGGACCTTAAGATCATCTCTTTTTTTCCACTGTATGCTAAAAATCTTCCCAGACCTTGCCAGATCCTGTAATGAGCCTGTATATTATCCTTAGTATGTTTATACACTGCTGTCATAAACTGAACCCTTATGAGGCAACCCTTTGAATTTCAATATGCTCTCTTTTAAAAATACAAACTCTTGATTTCCTAGCTCTAAATCTCCATACTATTTATGAACATGACTGCAAGTAACTCTTTGTCCCGGAATAGTGGGAAGCTCTTTCTGAAATTACCAGTTACCAGGAAGCAGGTACTTAGCATCCAAACACTTTAGTTTGTTGACTTCAGTTAGCATGGGTTTCTTACCCTTATTATCGCTACATAAGTCCTGTAATCACACTTCCATTTAACATAAACATGCACATACTAGTAGTAAAACTTCAAATTGCATTTAATCCCCATACTCAAACTGAACGTAGTTGGGAAGAGCTGCTGCCCCAAAAAGCTAGGCTGGTGAAACTTTGCATAATAAAGGCAAACTCAATTATATTCCCATTTAGAACATGCTAATCTAGCATGTTTCTAGTGTAAAAATACAGGCTGTCTAAGATGAGATGAGTGAACTCTTGTCCGCTGTAAGATCCCTGTTCTGTTGCTAACAGCATGAAAAAGTCACCCAATGTGAAGAATGTCCTAAGAACATAACTCTTCTCTCCAAATGTCAGTAAACTTCTTGTCTTTTACTCACCTTATCACAATAGAAAGGCAGAGGGCCACAACCAAAATGAGAGTGCTGATCTTTGAATACTTCCAGGCCTACTGATTAAGTGACTTACTGTAAGGTAAGGATCTGACTTAAGTTCTTTATGAGTTTCCCAGAGTTGCCTTTCCCACAAGCTGGGTGAATATCTGACATGGTGGAAAAAGAAAGTTGCTTCCTCCACACCTGAGCCTTAGGAGAGGCTAGACACATTCTGAGCATGTCAGCATATTAAGCCCCAGAAGTGGGAATGGTTACGAATAGCTACCAAACCTTGACAGGCTCTAGTTGCAAAACAGGTGCTAAGCAGTTTGACTTTGTTAGGACTTTATTCTATGCGTGTGTATAATGTCGCAGAGCACACAGGTTAAAGGATTTTAAGAGACTACCAGATAAGGTGGCATTTTGTGAACGTTTTATAGCATCATTTAAGTACCCTTCAGCCTCACAGTGAATCTAATCTATGATGAATTTAGAACAAAATAGTTAGATTTGAATCTTCTTGATTTCTGATTGTAAGTAATCTTCAAAAGAAAACTCCTTTAAATACCAGTTTCCCAAATTGCATCAAATATCTTCATCAATAAGAAGAATTGGTTTTGGGATATTTTTGGGGTTAATCATACTTGCTTCTATTCAGTCTGAACACCTCATATAAACACACATGGAAAGGAAAAATGAAACATTTTTACAGCTGAAAACTGCTGTAGCTTAGCTTGGTTGTCAAATTCATTGCAAGGTTATAGATGTCCAGATTGCCTAACCTGGTCTTTAAATAGGAATAAGGGAAAAATAAAAATTAAATAGGAGCAATTAAATGAAGTTCAATTCAGTATTAATCAGTTACATGATTAACACAAAATGTAAGGAAATCACAGGGACTTTAGATGAGCATCTGAGATGTTTCTCAGGGCCCATACATGACAGACCAATGATATTTTGTTCTCTCTCTTGTATTTTCAGTGAAAAATTTCTGTACAAGACTGAATAAGGCTCAATGATATTTCAGTGGATGCATACTTCTATATGTCAGGGTGGGAGAGTTTTCACCAAAAAGCTGTGTGATGCATACAAAAGGGATGGCAAGTATACTAACACTGACTCATCAGCTGTCATCAGTTGCCTATGCACGTATTCTTGATATAATTTTGTGCCATTTTCTGTTACAATTTTACTCTCCAATAAATCCTTTGTTGTTGGACTTACATTTAGACAAGTATTCTTTAACTTTGTCTCAACTCACACATTAAAGACTGTGACTTTGTTTTGCATTTTCACTTGGCAATAGTCCACAAGACAGTAAGTTGCAATGTCATTGATACCAGGATATCATGGTTGAACATCAGCTGGCAATCAAGTGCCTTGTGGACCTCTTCCCCTTAGTTCAATGGGGGAATGAATTGAAGGGTAAAAATGAGAAGACTCATGGGCTGAGATAACATCATCTTAACAGGTAAAGCAAAAGCTGTGCGAGCAAGCAGAGCAAACCAAGGAATTCATTCACTACTTCCTATGGGCAGGCAGGTGTTCAGCCACCTTCAGGAGAGCAGGGCTCCACCATGTGTAACAGCTACTTGGGAAGATAAGATCCATCACCCCAAACATCCTCCCTTTCCTTCTTCATCCAGCTTTATATGCTGAGCATGAAACCATATGGTATAGAATATCCCTCTGGTCAATTAGGATCAGCTGTCCCAGCTGTGTCCTCTCCAAACTTATGCATCTGCAGCCTCTTCACTAGTAGAGTGGGATGAGAAGCAGAAAAGGCCTTGACTCTGTGTAAGCAGTGCTGAGCAATAATGAAAGCATTTGTTTTTCAACAAATTACCAGTATTATCAACACACTTTTCAGAACAAATCCAAAACGTAGCCTCACACAAACTGCAGTGAAGAAAATTAACTCTACTCCAGCTAAAACCAGCACACTGGACCTCAATAAAAGACTTTAAATCAACTTGACTGGAGAGAGAGAGAGATAAATGATGACTTCTCCACTTGAAAAGATGACATTTTTCATGGACCATTTTGTCCCTTTCACTTTCTTCAGTGAGCAGGGAAGATACATCTCTCTGATCAAATGACTGTCCCTTCTTTTTAAGTGTGTAAGATCATCTGTCATTTTCAAGAGACATGATATTACTCAAATAAATGCAGTGAGAAGAAAGTAGATGCTGGCCATGAGAATGGAAAAGTGGAGTGAGGCAGGGACATATAGAAGGACAGATTCATAAATATTCCCTCTAAACAAGGTTTAACTAGATGGGTCTCTAATATGAGAGGGTAGTTCCATATTTCATAACTGTTGCTGGTATGCTGGCTTGCAATGACAGGGAGAGACTCTGCTCTGCATTGCAAGCCTCCATCCTCCTGCTGTGTCTTTTCTGATTGACATTCCAGATGCAGCAGTAATTCCTGGTTTCAGTTTTTCCAGATGTACGGAAGTAGATTTTTATTATCTTGTGGCACTAAAGCGTTACAGTGGTTGTATTATTGGTTTATATTCACTTGCACAACCTGTCTTTCACCTACATAACCTTTTTTTTCTGCTTTTGTGCCTGTCTCACTGTTTACATGAAACTAACCCTGACTGCAATCCACAGGCTTTACTTTTGTCAATATTAAATTACTACAGGAATGTCTGGATCCTATAACGAGTTCCTGTTGTCAGAACATTTAATCTGAACATCCAGGAAGCTGGGTATCACCAGCTGGTGTAGTCTTTTCTGTTATGATAGTGATTTCTCTCATCAGCCAGAACATCAAAAATCGCTTTCAATTATACCAATCAAATATGAATCACCACAGCACATCTGAAGCCTGACTGTATTTCAGTTGTAAAACAGAGAGGATATAACTGTTTGTTTGCCAAAAATAACATAACAGTCTCTGCAACAACTGACATATTAATCTCTTTTCCTTCCTAGTAAGATTCCAGTGGGGTTATATTCACCTCATCTACATAATCTTCCTAATATATTTTTCTTATTGTTTATTTTGTGAATCACCGTGTTGCTACTTGAAAATGGGTGTCCTGCTTATTTCTGGAAGCAGATGAATTTCATCTGGCTGGAAGTAACAGAGTAGAAAATTTATTTTACATAAAACGTATTTAAAAAGCACAGAGGGATCCAGCCAGCCAAAACAAGTATACTTTATGCTTCTCTGGAATATGGCTAGTGTAATGTCACAATCAATCATCGTGGAGGAGGAGAACAAAGTAGGACTGAAAAACCCATCCAACAAGTACAGATTAGTATGACAGAGGCAGCAGGGTACAAAAATCTGGAGCACTCACATGGAGAAAAATGGTACCCTCAATTTCATGCAAAGGTCCTACCATCAGTGTTGGAACAAAGCCATTTATAATTTCATTATATTTCTGCAGTGAAAGCACAATACAACATTTCCTGGACACCAATTACAGCTTTGTGATGTTCAAGTCTCAATATCTAAGCTGCGCACATCAGTTAAGTCTAAATGGGTATTTTCATCCCTTTCCCCTTCTTGCCTAACTCCCTTTTAATTTAGACAGTACTAGTGTTACTCAGTCTTTCCCCTTCTTGGGCACTGTATTTTTGTCCTTTATGCTTAACTTTGTTTAAAACTTAACTGGTTTCGTTCCAGCAATAGACTGGTTTTGTGTTAAAAAAACAACACCCAGACTAAATAAAGAGATAACTGCAGGCATAAAGGGAATGCTTGTCCATGGAAAAGAATATGCTAACTAGGTGACAAAGGTGGTGGTGTGTTTAAATAAATCCTGTAAGAGTTAGCACAGCTGGCAGAGAAGCAAGAGACTAGTTATTCTCAGCCTGTAGTGTGCAAATACCTAGAACTGAAATTCCACATACGTAATCTGCAAACAACCAGGATTTCATTCTTTCTATAAAAGTTTTCACCTCCACTGCTAAAAAAACCCAAAACCACCACCACCAAAACAAAAAAAAACCCAAACCAACCAACCAACCAAAAAAAACAAACAAACAAAAAAAAAGCAACAAACAAAAAAAAAACAAAGCCTAAAAAATGGTGTACACTTTGGAAAAAAGTGAAATAAAGCAAAAACTCCAGCCCACTGACTAAAGGCTGCATCTCTGCTCACTGGCTCACTTGAGCCCAGCCTGCATGGTGGGAGGGCAGGGTTTGGCACAGTCCCCGGGAGGATGCTGCCTGGCCAAAGCTTTCAGTTATAGGTCTCTGAAGGCTGGCTTCAGAGGAGCTACAAAAAAGCAAAGTGACAGTGTGACAGCATCTTCATAGATTTGTTGGCTACTGCTGTGCTTGTTTTACAGACCCATACTCTGGAGGCACATATAGACCACAGCCAACCTCTGCAGCTGGGCCTGGAAGAGAGTTCAGAGGTTTGATTCCAAATAGATTTCTTTAGCTATGTAACTTGGGTTCCAGTGCTAGCCTATTGAATGAATCCTGTAAAGCAGATACCACCACTTTGATGATGTTATCGTCAAGAAACATCTAGCTCTCATCTTCTTTGTATTCCTTTTGGATAGCTGAGCTGCCTGTCCTGTTGTATTTATTATCTCAAAAGCAAAACTTCTGTTCAGATTGGAGAAAATATAAAAAATTACATTTTAAAAAATTACTTTGACTTTCTTGTATTCAAGGATTAGAAGATATTAATGCAAATATTTTCTTTGGTAATTGCTCTGTTTGAGGTCTTGGTTTAATTAATTTTAATAATGAATTTATAAATCTGTTAAATGAAAAATAATGGAAACTTAAAAGCTGTATTGTATGATCATCATAATTATTACATTATAGCTGTGCTGTTGCAAGAAGGTGATTCTTGCTTGATTCCTGAATAATTTACTTATTCTCAGATGATGTTTCAGCTTCTTACTGTGAGTTCTGAATCACAACTGACTTTGTGCTACAGTCTTTTATGTTACAGAGTGACTGGGAAAGTGCCAGCAGTACTTAACAGCATGCCACATCTATTGGTTTGCACCCCAGTCACAACAAAACATAGCCTTTACCTAACTAATCCTGCTTGGGTCTTTAACTTGTCTAGAAACTGAAAAAAAAAGTGTCCATTGGCTTCTTTAAGAAAATCTCAAACATTATCTGCAGCTGGAAAGAAAATAAAGACCAAACTGGTCATAATAGTAAAGGAAATTCTGTCCAAAATGCAAATATGGTTACAGCGCCAGGTGGTATAGTTACAGCAATTTTCTTTGAAGATCCTTTCGAAGCAACATAAAAAGGCTGAGCAAATGGTGCAGGTGGGAATTTAAACCTAAGTTTATCAGCTGAATTCCTGAACCCAAACTCGTGCAAATTCCAATTAAATGATGCTGTATAATGAGACACATGTAATCGTGCTTGTGCCTGTTGGGTCAGAGGATCATTGTGCTCTGGAATCCCATGTGCTCGTGTGCAGGGAGGAGTTCAACTTAAGGTTAGGATTCACCACACTGCTGGTGTAGCATTCAGACTTGAACTTCGGTGGGATTGCCCTTCCCTTCAAAAAGGTCTAATGCTCTAATATTCTGCAGTTAATACTGAAATGCTGTGTAAAATACCTGCAAGCAAAAAAGATTTCTGTAGAATCATAGATTGTTTTGGGTTGGAAAGGGCCTTAAGATAATCCAATTCCAACCCTCCTGCCATGAGAAGGGACACCTCACACTAAACCATGTCACCCGAAGCTCTGTCCAACCTCCTTTGAACACTGCCAGGGATGGAGCATTTATCGCTTCTCTGGACAACCTGTTCCAGTGCTTCACCACCCTCACAGTAAAGAACTCCTTCCTTATTTCATATTTTTGAGTTCATCTCTGCATATCCTGTGGATCAGTGAGCCTTAGTAAATTTCTTATGGCTTTTACAGAATCACAAATAGAAACCCTTCCCTCCAGTGGGAAACTAGATAAAATAAATAATAAACACCCAAGGTACCCCTACAAGAAAAAGCTACTAATTTAAAGATTGTAAAGTCTAATTTCATGGGTAACTGGCTTAAAGAAAATGGCTTAGCTAGGATTGTGAAAAAGGAAGCAAAAGACAAGAATACCACTAAAATAAACTAGTAACACAATTAGAAGTTTATAATAGGACAACACCTTGCATAGGACTTCAAGATTTTGGGCTTTGCTTTCTATATGTCTTGCCTAATATAAACAGGGAAAATAAGCTATAATTCACTGCAGTTTTGTGCAGGAATTGACAGGTTTGGAATGATGAAAAATTATGTGTTGCTTCCATATCATAATGTGGAGTCAGTGTTGACATCCTCATGCCCATTAATCTTGATGCCTAATTACCTGTAAATTGGAGACTGACTGCATTTGGCAAACCAGCAACATCTTAAAATGCCTCCACACAAAAATACTCATCTTTTTTTATCTGCATTTGGTTGTCACATTCTGTTCTATAAATCTACCATGCATGTTTACAGTCTGCTTTACTTTTGCTCCGTGCCACCAAGCAGTTTTACTGACAGGATTTCATAAGATGTTTTTCAATTAATGGGGTATGTGTCAGCAAAAACTATATACAGGCTTTGCAGATCTTAAGTGAGAGGTAAGAAGGTAAGAAATATGATGAAAAGGACATAGAAAACTGATGCCATGATACATACCACTGTGTGAAGTACACTAATGGTTACTTACTGATGGGGAGGCAGAACAGTTTTTGACAAGTCTCTCCTTTAATAAAGCATATATGATCCTTATGCCGGGTCACAGTTCTTTAAAAATATACCTAGATCTGTCAGGTGTTATGTCACTGGTTGAAACTGTGTGGAAACTTGCTGATAAATGATAATAGATGAAATTCCCCGGGAAGGTAAAATGCCCACCTTGAGCATTATTTTTAAGGGCAAACATAAGCTGACATAACTTGAAAGGAAACCTATGGCTTGATTTGGGCTATGCCTGAGTTTGTCTGAAAGGTCTGTTCTCTTTGTAAGTTTAATCTCCATATCCTTTGTGCTGCTGCTGTGGGATAGAATGGGAGAATCTGTCAATCTTTAACACAGTATCTTTACAAGGTTAATGAAGGGGATCTTGCGATCATTTATACAATCACATGGGGCTTCATAGGGCTCATTCTTTCATGAACTGCATCTCCAGCATCCTCCTTTACACACAGAAGATGGAAAAGGATTTAGCAAAAACCTTAGTTGAAAATTACATAGCAGTGAAAAGTATTGCTTTTGGCAGCAGGAATAATACTTCTAGATATTCTTGAGTGTGTTATTCATTATAGTCTTGAACAGGAGGGAAGTTTCAGATAAAATACTCATAAGGGCTAGACTATAATCTTTCAGGATGTAATATAATATTTGAAGGATAATGCAAAGATAGCTGAAATATCCCACCCTCTCTTCTGTGTACTCTCGTAGTAGTATTTTGGCTAACAGCTCCATTTAGGGCAGTTTATTTGGAACACAGGCTGTCTGTATCAAAAGGATTGACACACTTATGATTATTATGTCCTTTCTTTTACTTTTCTGGTTTGGATGAGGAAAAGAGAGTATTTTTAGTTTAAAATGACGCACAATTTGATGAGTCAGGGACCAAACTCTCTCTTCCTTGGCTAGTTATTGAGATAGCCCCAAACACTAAAACATACAGAAGATCTTATGCTCTTGGCAGCCTTGATGCAATGTATCCTAACATCAATTATTTGATTTAGAATATTGCACTGGGAAGAAGCTGGGAACCTTAGAATTTCCTTTTGGTGATAAATACATGCTAGAAATTTACCTAAGCATCGTAGTTTGGAGCCCAACAACATATAAGAAAATATCTATTATCTGAATGGGAAGGATGAGACCCTCTACCAGCAAGCTTCATCTTTTCCCACAAGATATAGTCACTCCGCATGGGCAAAGAATTCATTTTTAAAGCTAGGAATGGCCTTTGGTAATATTTAATTACAGATTTATTGAAATCAAGCTAAATTAAATACTACAGGGAGGCTGCAGGCTGTGGGTACCTAATGGTTCTAAGTATTCACAGTGCCTCCACTAAAGCTAGTTAAGTGTTGAACTGCACGAGATGCCTGTAGTCCAAATAGAACTGATTATATTTTGCTCCTGCAGATAATGGACAAGACAGCATATTCTCTAATGGGATACTTTGTGTGCAATAGAGAAAAATAGAGTCTGAGTTTTAGATTTCCTTTTTCAAGTAGCGTGTGATTTTTGCAAGGGATACTATAAACGAAGCAGTTTCTTTCACTCAGTCCAAAAATCTGGATGGGGAAACTCTGTTACACAGAGATATATTGGGGGAAGATTTTAATCTCACAATTTAGTCAATACAGTTTTTGTCACTATCACTAATGCCACCACTAATCCCATAACTCTATTGTGTTGTCACACTGTCTGCACTGGTGTTCTTTTAAGGTAAATCCTTCTTTCTATCTAGCCAGCTGTCAGGTAGGCAGCACAGGCAGCCTCTTTCGTCAGCTGCAGTTACTACAGCAAGTCTTGTCCAGGGGTGCTGAAACCAAGAATATCTTCTCCTTAAAGCAAGAGATTTATTCTGTTATTCATACCACATTTTCATTATTAAGAAAAAATATGATTCATAAAATATTACCCTATGGCAATATGCAGACTTTAATATTAATGCCATTTTATAAAAAAACACCTCAAACCCTTAAACCAGAAAAGATTAAACTCAAGCATGAATAAATACTAGGATCTGCCTGGAAGCTACATCTATGCCCTTTGTCTCTCATCTTTTGACATTCCGTGAACATCTCCAGAAAGTTGCAGAACATTTTTTCTTGAGCACAACATGCATGTGGATGTGTTCATGAGTCCTTCAAAAATGTCTAGAGGTCTTGTGATTTCTCACTCACAAGGCTTCAAGCTGGTTGTATCCCACAACCAGGTTTTACACAATAATTAGACAGTCACTCAAATCACTGTTACTTAGTCATTTTGTCTCAGAAAACTTCTGTGATATTCTGCCTGTTCTGTTGACCAATAGAAAATGTGCATTCAAATTCATCCTGCTTGCAAACACTATGATTGGCAACACTGTGCAATTTGAGAGATATAAGCCTCAGGTTATTCCTAAATTCTCTGAACCAGCATGAAAAGTGCTTCTATGCTGAGGTGTCCAACCCTGTATTTTTAAGCTTCCATTTTATTGTTGGCAATTTTGTCTCTGGAAGGCAGCATAACTTCAGCAATTACACATCTCATTTCAGAAATATAGAAACCCATTCAATTTTCGTTTTTAACGGTTTACTGGAAGCTACTTCACAGGGAATGAGGAGACTGATGGTCAATGAATACAAAAACCAGCAAGATCAAATCACTTACCCGTGCTAGGCTGGTTCCAGAAGGGACTTTATATGGGACATACTTCCTGTAGATGTGCCCAACTCGAGAGCATGGAACATCAAACATGCCACCTCCACACATCCACACCTGGAAAGCAGTAAGAAGGCAAGTGAAAGAATGATTCCTGGAAATAAATGAGGCAAAAAAGGAATTTTAAGCAATGGGTATGTGAAAATGACACATCTTTCTGTATTGACTCCTCTCACAGTCATAGCGGTGACCTTCTCTGTATGATGGTAACTGGGATTAGGTAACATGGCAACATGACTTTCCTACCTGGAATCTCACTGTGCAAAAGCGGAGTATGCTCAAAATAAAATCATAAAATGTATTTAGAATATCTACCAATAGTCCTCCTGCAATGCAACCAAGATATTATTGTGTCTGTTGTTTTGAAGCACCCAGGATGAGAATTTAAAGAAGGCTCTGTGAGTAAAAAGGGGCCATCAATCAGAAGCATCCCCTCTGCAAAACTTGGCTTATTTTTCAAATAGTGAATACTTAAGGCACTCTTCATTTAGTAAAGGTGTTCTTTATTCTTCAGTAAGGGCACTATTCATTTTGTAAAGAAAAAGGAACAAAAATCGATTTCCTTCTGATCAAATTTACATAGCAGATGAAGAAGAAAATGCCACTACATTTCTTCATTAATACTTAAATACTAAAAGAGATGGAACCATTTTAGTGGTGTTCTTGGCAGTCCTGGGGTAATGGCTGGACTTGATTATCTTAAAGTTCTTTTCCAACTTAGTTAATTCTATCTGGAGTATACAGGTTTGATGCTTCAGGACTGAGCAACCAAAACTCAATCAAGCTGCAAGTACTTCATGGCTCTAAAATTAAGCTGTTTCCTGATAAACAGCAAGTAAGATATTATTCACCTAGCATGATTAGGTTCTACCAAGTGCATATGAGAGTAAGGTTTCAGAGGAACTATGGCAATCATGCCAACCTATGAGCACGATTTTCTATGCTCTGGCAATGCAGAGACACCAAACTCCAGCATGACTATTAGATGACTTATGTACCTTACTGACAACATTCTTAACTTTCTGATTTGAAAAAAGGTATTTTGACTTTGCAAAACAGAAAAATGGAAAGCAGCATCAAAACTACCCCTGAAAACTCCCAAGCTGAAATCTTCAAGTATCCTAAAACCAATCACACAAGAGTTTCGCATTATTTCAGAGTGAAAACATTGGTATTATAAAAATTATTTCCTAATGCTGGTGAAGCATTTTCTGCTCCCCACAAATTTAGAACAAAATAGCTGTTATTCCAAGTAAGGAACACTTGTGGTCTCAGCTTTCAGCCTTTAGACAAACCAAAAACATCATAAACCCCACTCCCAATTTAAAAGAAAACCACACCAAAGCTGGGAAAGAGAGAGGGGCTTGTCCTTTCCATGTCTCTTTAGGTGGGCATATGTATAGATGCTTATGAAGCATTGCCATGAATCTGGATGAGAACTTATGTCCCTACCTTACATAGATATGCAGGAATTTTAACTCTGTGTACCTGATGCACTCTGAAGCAGAATGGCATGAAATCAGTTTGTAACTGAGGCTAAAGGAAAGCAGAACATAGACAACTGGAAGTTTCACCAACAATTTCCATTCAGAAAGGAATTAATCCAAAAAGTTGATAGACTGAATAAAAACAACAGTAACCAAGATCTTAAAAAAAAAAGGTATTGGAAAATACGATGTGATCACAAATACTTGGCATTCTATGTGATGCCTGCGGAAAACAATGTGCATCTCTACACTTTTTTTGCCATCCATTTTTTATTCTGTCTCTTTTGTTCTGTCCCCCAGCTGGCTGTAGCTACTGGCTGTTTGAAATCAGAGGAAAACAAACCCATAAATTCCATTCATCTAAAACAATAATGAAAATGGGCAAAAGTCTGGCATTTGCTGTGCTTGCCTGTTTGTGTTACAGTGGGTATATCTGCTTGGTCCTGGCAGTGTGACCTTGAGACTCAGTTTTAGTAATCTGAACATGTAGATGCTAAATACTGCAATATGGCACAACTTAGTGTGTGAGCATGACTTAAAGCACATGCTGAAAGTAGTACGCTGCAATTCAGCCCCTGGGACTGACTGTGCTATATATGCTTGGCTTTGTCCTGAAATTCTACAGACACCTTTCCACAGCTGAGCACAACTGAGAGTTACTGGGGAAGCTGCTACTTACCACTTCCCATCACACAGTTAGCCAAGCCACAGGAGCTCTGGGTAGGTGCTTCTGGTACACACCAGCACCTCAGAAAAGGAGGCAAGTTTTGAGGGTTAGTGGCACAGGGTATTAAAAGCAGCTGTCCTGGGCATCACTCTGCCAAATGGAAGCATGTATGTTGATGGAATCAGTATTTCAGTACCTATTTCTGTGGTTATCCTGAAGTTATCTGTAAAATTATCCTGACCAGCTTCCTAGTGAGCATAGTGCTTCTCTGGGAGGAAACTTACTGGTAGGTTAGAAATAGAGACCCAAATGAAGGCTCTGTTTCCATACCAAAATAGCTCATTACTGCTTGCAGCAGTCTTGCAATGTCATGCAGACGTGGCCATTATTTTCTTTTCAGAAAACATTTTGTAAAATTTGCTTCTTAAGGAAAACCTAGAAATCCTCACCCATTTAATCTCATGTCACCTAAATTCATTGGAAAACATGTTCATAAACATATTTAAAAAAACCCATAAAAATTATAGTGTTATGATAAGCCAGATAATGTCATCATTATAAAAAATAGTTATTCACCCTTTTTAGCAGGAACATCCTCTCTGTGGCTGTCTTCAAGCAACCCAGTGAACCAATGGAACCACAGACCTATATTTACTATTTGTTGATTTTCAAACCAAGGTGTTATTTCAAAGACTAGACAGGATATTACAGTGATTAATCAAGGTTTCTTAGCCTTCAAAGAGTGGACAGCATATGAGTTTGACTCAGACAAAGGTCAGCATGGAAGTTAAAGAGACAAGAAAGAAGAAATACACGTATAGGCCAGTATTACTTTTACTCAGAAAGTGAGAGCTGAAGTAGACATATACTGCGTCTCTTCTAAAGCAGTAGGATATCAGTAAAAGAAAAAGGGGGGTAGGGGGGTGAAGAGAAACACAACTAGATATGCTGAGGCAATAACATGTGGGAGGAAATAACACTTCGTGTTAGGCTTATATTTGATAGATATAAAACTTGAAAATGCTGTGCTGCACCTGAAGTGCAGTGCGCAGGGTAATTGAAATGAATCTTGGCTGCCCAGAAGGACATTTAGCAGCTGTTCATGTTCATCTTCCAGCTTTAGAATGATTTTAAAGCATTTTTTGTATTTTCCTGGGAAGAACAATTCTGACAACTTTGTCTTTAAAATGTGCACTTTTATGTCACATGCACTAAATGCATGAAATTGGAGAATGATTTCTGTGTTAAATATTACAAACCTCCAGTGTACCATGAAAGGAATTCAGGTGGTGTGGGACATTTGGCAAAATGATACCACAACACTGATGCCTCTCTGTTTATCTAAGAAACGAAACTCTCAAGATTGTTAATGTCTCCTTACAAAAGCAACGAATCTGGTCTGCGGCTGAGGTATTAAATCCAAAGACAAAACCAAAACCATGCAATTTCAGCTAAGAAAGATCAAAAGAAGAGTTGTTTATGTGTCAGCTATATACTATATCACAGTGTATCTTTACATACTTCCTTCCAACAGAATGTTGCAAAACCCTTGATATGGATGGTTGAAAGCAAAAGGCCGGCATTAATGCAAGCCTTAAAAGAGATTAAGCTGTGGTTATGTGGCTTGGTTCCTAACTGGAGCTTAGATGTCACAGATGCATTTTTTTGGCTCTGATCTATAGCTCTCATGGGATTTTGTGTGAATCACCATCTTTTCACATCACTGCATTGTCTTTAAAATTGAATTATTTTCTTTTTCTTTACCTATTTCTTTTCCTTTCCCCTTCCCCTTTCCTTTCCCCTTTCCTTTCCCCTTTCCTTTCCCCTTTCCTTTCCCCTTTCCTTTCCCCTTTCCTTTCCC
>JASSUY010008628.1:0-15247 GCA_032466535.1 Forpus xanthops
TATGTTATACCTTAGTTACTAAACTGTTCTTATCTCAACCTGTGGGAGTTGCATTATTTTGATTCTCCTCCCCATCCCCTCGGACTGAGGAAGAAAGAGAGGGGAGTGAGTGAGAGAGAAAACTGCATGGGTTTGAGAGCCTCAAATCACGACACTGCCCCATCCCAAGCAGTGTTCAAGGCCAGACTGGACGGGGCATGGAGCAACCTGGTCTAGCGGAAGCTGTCCCTGCCCATGACAGGTGGCTGGAACCAGATGAACTTCAAGGTCCCTTCAAACCCAAAACATTCTATGATTCTATGATTCAATGATTCATCATTAGACATCTCTAGATACTTGCAAATATGACCCTAATTGTCATTCTCAGAAGAGATTTATACCAGAATCCACAAAAGGGTTTTGGCATTGTTCCATTCAACACTGCAGTGCCTAATTGTGAGTGTCCTGTGACATAATGGAAATTGGCACTCCAAGGCAGGCAGCCAGGACCTGCGAAAAATGCCTGGGCAAAGTGAAGCACCTTACAAAGAGATCATCAAGAATAGAAAGCAAAGTGAAAAACTTAACTCTGACAGTCATTAGAAAAAACACTGGAGAAGATAACTTGACAGTTCCTATCCGACTCCATCACTAGTTTTCTTGTGTCCGAAATGAAAATCTTCTCAGCATCAAGAACCTGAGCCAAGTCGTAACTCAGTGACACAACTCAAAAAAAAACCCAACCAGATCAAGGCAAGCATGAAGCACATCAGCCTCAGAAGTCACTGTCCTTTGAGCTGGCAGACAGAACTCTACCTGGAAGTAATGGGACAGGTGAACACTGCATTAAAATCTGCAGGGGGCTTCATTGCCTAGCTGTGTGTCAGCATGCTGCTCAGGGGATCACTGTGCATGCCGAACTTCTTAGCTAACTTGATATCCAAAAGAATAGATAATATTCAGGGAATTTGGGTGCTTATTATTTTAAAACTGTGGGTAAGAAGCAGTTTTGAGCATCTCAGAGGAATCTAATGTTAGCCTGAGGTATCTAAATAACAATGCAGATGCTTATGCTATACTGGCATGCATAAGATAAAAGACCATAGTCATATGTGAACAAGCATCTGTTATTCTTAACACACACATACACACACACTCACACACACGCACACAAAAACCAAACAAAAAACCCAAATACATTCTTACTATGAACTTTCTATCAAGAAATGTGCATAAGATAGACTGATATGGGTAAGACATTCAGTTATAACATCCTCCTGGTAAGCTTTATACTTTAGGCATATGACTACAGTGTATTTAGTAATAATCATGTTGACTTTAGTACTGGTTGAATTTAGTGCTAGAGTGTCATTTGGTAGCAGTCAAGAATTGCTACATGCTTTGTAAAGTATTACAGTAGGCAGATACTACTATTATGTAGTCAAACTGCAGTAGAATTTAGAAGTCCCAATTAGGAAGGAACAAAAGGACAATGAAATAGCACTAAGGACTTTTAGTTAATATCAGCATTAAATAGCATAGGGGGAAACTTAAAAGATAAGTGTTGTAAAAATGTAAAAGTAAAGGCTGTCATTGCAGATGCCATACAGTCAGCTACTCAAGAGTGTAAGAGATGGTAAGGTGCAGCCTAAAAAGTTAAAGAAAATAATCCCACAGTACAAGAGAGGGAACAACGGAACATCAAAAGAGCAAGAAAAATATTTTGAAAGATACACAAATTGCGAGTCAGTATTTGTTAAGACTAGAATGAAGATGACTGGAGTTGTCAAGACATGAAATGATAAGGACCTGAGTGAGAGTTCTGGTCATGTGAATGGAGAACAAAGGCTGAATCAGACTGAGATTGAGTAGGAAGAAGTAAACCTAAGTAAAATGCAATGAAATGAAGTCTAGCGTGGAACAGCATGTATGATCGTGTACATCCTGATAGCCTGGCAGTTAAAGTAACTGGGTTAGTTACACTGGGTTCTTGTTCTGCTGGTACCTTCAGCCTGCTAACTAGATACCTTTGGCAAAGCCAGGCTGAGAACCCAAATGATGCACTGGAAGGAGGCTATGCAGCTGGCTCTGCAGACACAAGGCATACATCCTAGTATTTCCTAAGAAAGTACTTCGATGTTACAGTTCTGGTACAAATACAGTGTTCATATTTTCCTTTTCTTTCTTGAAATTCTTGTGTTGCTGACAAAATTATGTTCACCACTATGCTGATGGAGACAGTGCTATATTGCAATTTTCCTCTCCAAATTCTGACAAACCCACAATTTAAAGTGTGTAGATACTCATCTGATACATCTTGGCATTTCATTAAAGAAAGAATACATCAATATTCTCCCACTTTAGAACCATTCTGTAAAAAGTTGACATGATTTTGGAGTAAAAGAAAGACCTTCTGCCAAAATACTGAACTGCAGTAGCCCTCATAGAGGATGTTATGTTCTCACCTACCCACCAGTCATTTCCAGATGTATCAGTTAAAACAAAGGCAAAAAAAAGTGGACTGAAAAGGACTGTACAGCAATAAATAAAACTCTTCATTTACTATAAGTCTTTTTTCTAATGCTAACGCAAAAGACTCCTGGCATGATATCCATGAAATCTTTACAATCAACTTAAAGATTAAAAAAAAATTTTAAGGTCTTTTCCTTCAGCAAGCAGTTTTAGATTCTATGCAACTAAAAACGCTTAATCCTTTCATTTAAAAAATTAAAAGATTAGTAGAAAACAATTAGCCTGCATTTAATTTTCAAAAGTCTATTCTATCTCCTTATCTGACTAGAAAGCAGTGTACAACTCAAAAAGTACCTTAATTCGCATCACTCTTAAAATGACTCAGTGTTGTCCCTTCGATTAACTGTTTCACAAGAACATGTTGAGAATTGAAGAAATTAAAACCTCAGTTAAAAAAAAAAAAACTCACTGCAAAGATTGTCTGCTCATTACAGAGTATGCTATTCTGAAAGAAGTCATCTTTGGCATTTTTTTCTGAACAAAACCATCACATTTGTAAAATCTGATTGAGGTTGAATGAATCAGGGTCAACTTTTCACCATACTCTAGCATTAAGAAACGCGAAGGCGAGAACATACTCTCTTTGCATCTTTACTAAATGTGGTCCCAAACTCAAGTTTTGAGATGATTTTCACATATAACATCATTACAGAGACTATGCAACCATTATATTGGATAATGTGATAATTTGCTGGCCTCTGAAAGACTGAGAGGTGTGAGTTTGGCAATCGTAAAGCATACTGTTAATGAGAAATTAGAGATTGTGAAATTTATAAAAAGATGATAAATCCCAAACTCTTATTCATCAGCTGCACCAGCTGGAAAGCAGCAGAGAGACATATTTTTAAAGTAAAAGGCAGGTTGCAGCATATTCTAAGTCAAGAATCTCTGGAACAGTTGCACAATCCAGTTACACAGTAAACAATTATGAGAAAATAAAAATAGAAGAAATACAAAAATCCACTTCGGCAGAAACTGACTGGCACTTTCATTTTGTTTTGTTTAAATGTTTCCTTCCTGAAATTAGCAGCTTTATACTCTCACATATGAAAACATAATGCACAAAAATGAAAAAGGAAAAAGACACACCTGAATTAAACTAGTCAAGATTATTTTATGCCAATTTATCTAACTTTTTTAAATCTCAGTTTTACTCATTCCTCAAAATTTTGAACAAAGAAAACCCCAAAATTTCAAACACTCTGACAGTGGGAATTTAGAAGTTGCAGCATAAACCAGCGCTACCAGCAGTAGCTACCATCAGAAAACTGCATTGATGTTATACTGGCAGACTAAGCTATTTTTTGTCATTATGACACACAATAGAATTAACATCATGTTGAACACACAAAATCCCCAGTACTTTCATCGAATCACTAAAGAGACAGTCTCCCAAGGACTGCAACTTTTTTCAGCAGCTGCCTCTTACTGACAGGAACAAGTGTGTAAACCGAGAAGTGGCTCTGATACAATTCAGATACACTGTATGAGAACAGCATTTAATTTAATCTGCAGACAATTACTGGTAAAGCTGCTTTGTGTGTTGGGTTTAATTCCTGGGCTGTGAAGTCATGAAATGGTGCTCAGCAGAGCAGAAAGGTGAACGGCATCCTGTTAAGTGAAAGCAAAGAGGCCATTTTACGTATGGCTCTGTAAGCCTGCTAAAGCGGGGGCCTGTGCTTCAAACAAAGAACATTGCTTCACAGCCACATTCCCACCCAACTGGCTGAAATCACAAGCTGTAAAGTAACTCGACACAACAATGGTTAAGCCTCTGACTTGTGGCTTGAAGCAAACTTTTTGTCAGATTCTATCTGTGGACATAATTAGTTGCTTGCCAGAGAATTTCCTGGCACAGCTGATAGCCTAACACTTTTACAAATGACATGTATTTCTACCCATTGGGAAAGGGTTTCCAAAATAGTTTATTGTCAGAACCCATTAAATTAAGGATATAAATGATTAAAGTGTTGCTTGGAGGTATCAAGAGCCCACTGGATATCTGCCATTTCTGGGATGTTCACAAGGGAGTTATCTTCCAAAAAGCAAAAAGAGGAGGAAGTAGAACTGTTAACTATTTATATGTACATAACATGCCATTTATCAAGATTGCTCTAAGCCCTGAATTTGCATAATGATGTGGTGGCATTGAGCCATGCTTGGTATCAAAAAACCCTAGTGACTTTTCTTAGCTTACAGAGATCGGAAAAGGGGTGCCTTCATTGCAACAAGTATGTTCGGAACAAAGCACAAGTGAAGTAGTGCTTTTTAATTTTAGGCTTGTGTGCATGCAAAACCTGAGAATGTGGCAAAACATATTGTTAAATTTCAAGAACATTAGTGATCAAAGTTTTGGGCAGTGCACAGACAGGGTAGAGAGGAGTTCTGCCACCACTGATGATGAAGTGGGCCCTATGCCATTCACAGGGGCAGAATAGTAGATCTGTGCTGCTCTCATTTTTATGATGGTTAGTGTGCTAAGACAAAGTTTCCATAGAACTTGCTAAAAACCTACCAATTCTTGTGAAATAAGACCACACCAGTAACTCCAAATCACTGTCAGAGCCTGTATTTGTCTTTAAAATTGTGTACTTAATAATCACACATGTAAACCACTGTAAAACTGCACAGCTGTTGTGACTGCTAAATAGGACATCTATTTGTGATGCCAGCTATAATCATGTGATACAGTAAAATTTAGTAACCATATTAGCAGCAGATAAATGCATTAAATGAAAAAGGGAGAAAAATGGAAATACTAAAGACAGTAAACCAAGAAAGAAAATAAGATATAAACAGATTTCAAGCATAAAATATATAAATAATTATTATGGCTAAACACAAATGATTTTATTATGATTAATATTTTTCATTTTCTGTAACAAAAATATTTGGAATAATACCTTTCTAGTGAAATGTTTTAAAATAATCCCAGATTATGTATTTTTCAGTAAATATTACTAATCACGAATATGTGTGACAATATTCAAGATCTGACAAATTCTTGTTTACTGACATTAAATCACTATCTCATAGTAATGATACTACTAAGTGTCAGACTTAGAAAATTTGCTGCTTTTAAAAGGACTGCATCTGGCAGTGGAGTCAGATGGAAAGGCCAACTACAAACTCCTGATTTCAAAAACTCAATGAAAAAGCCGCTATTCATATTTCTTGAGATAAAATCAAATATTAAACAGTTATACATGCAAACATAGACACTTCAGCATAACAAATTTTCATACAAAATGCTTATATTCAGAAACCATTAAAAGCAATCAAAGATTTCCCTCCAATCATTACAGTAGAAAGGCTTGACCATTCCCAGAGTGAAAAAAAAAAAAATCTATCACAGACCACAATCTTTCAAGATAAAATACAAAAATTAAAATGTAAATAAAATTTTAATTAACTTTTTTGAACACAAATTATCCACTTTGTATCAAATTACCAAAAAGCAAAAGTAAGGCTATTAATTTTCAAACCATATTTAAAAGAGAAAAATTAGAGATAAGGAAGTATCTTTGGCAGTTTGGAATCCAGCGTCCATATAACACACAAGCCAAACTAAAAGCAGTGATTACATTTTACTTTTTTAAGAGTAGATGTCAATTGGAATAAAAATGCTAGATTACCCAGATACAGATTTAATCATCATTAATGAAATTATTTATCTTTATTAAAACATTTAATTTAGAAAAACTATTTCCTATTTATAGGACAAATAATTGACATGTAATGTAATACAGTACATATATTACATAATTGAGTTCCAGTTTTTCTTTTTTTCATAGGCTTCAACAGAATGCTTAAATATTAATATAAATATTAATAGGTTTACAGGGAATAGTCTAAATAACTGAAAAATATTATACAACTATTATATAGTTTAGGAATTCCCCCAGTCAGATGATAACACAATCTGATTCTATCGTTTTACTCCCAGTTTGAATGTCTATACTTTCAAAGATTAAGAACTGCCTAAAAGAACAACCTGAACGCAGCTACATGAAGCTTAATTCTTCAAATACTAGTAGGCTGGATTTTCACAACAAATTGAGTGACTTAAGAGCAAAAATCTCCACCATTAATGAGGTAAGTTTGATTGGAAGGGTGGAAAATTTTATACAATTTTATGCAATTCTACTATTTCATAAAGCTTAGACATGAAATTAAATTCTAACCTTCTGCCTCTTTAAAACACAAAGATCTCATAGTATTTCAGTTTATCAGTCTCAAAACAGGCTATACCATCACGACAGTGATGCTCGACAACTTTCTAAGTACTATCACTTCTTCCCAGTAAAGGCAGCATGTATGCATATACACACAAGCCCAGGGATAGTTTGCATCAAAAAGAAAGGGAAAAGAAGAAATTAATGGCTATAACATTAGAGCAAAAAATGGGAAGACTGAAAGGAAATGAAGAGGGAAAACAATTATTCAGCACTGGAAAAATTAATATACAATGCTATACTGCCAATTACAGATAGATTTCAGCATTGCTGTGCAGTGTTTGAAAAAAAGTAGCCAGTATTCCAGTGGACAGAGGTCAAAATTAAGACACATTGCTAGTAAGCAGTTAACATAAATATTATTCACAGAAACAACTAGATTAAAAATCAAAAAGATTTAGCATCTCTTGTTTACAAAAAGAACAACAGTCCATAGTTTTTCAAAATTGAAATCAACTTTTCATGTATTTACATACTGTTCTGAAATTGAGCACAATAACCAGTTTGCAAAGCCGTAAGTTACTTCATCAGAGAATAAACAACAGAGTTAGTCAAGCTGCCAATCCTTTTCCCTAAAGCAGGAGTATCTCATGTAAGGCAACATTTTCCCTATAAATGTTCATCTATTTCATGCAAGGTTCCATTTGTCATTTTCCAATTTGTTATCTGGCTTCATGCAGTATACCACACATGCTGAAGCAACAGCAGAAGAATGAATGTCAAAGTAGAACTGACCAACTTAAATTTCACCTTATTTTCTACAAATAATAGAAAATGCATCTTAACAGAATAGCCCCATTTTAGGTTGACAACATTTCGCCCTATCCCTAAAGCTCTAGAACAGTGGAAACTCATGGCCTTGCCCAGAAATGGACAAATACTACAAAGCAGAGGAGAGAGCATGTACTAACAATGAAAGGTAGGTGGGAAGGCAGCAAGAATGGAGAAAGCTGAAGCAAAAGCTAAATGAGGAAGGAAACCGAGTGAACTCCCTTCCTATGCCTTAGCACACCAACAGAATTCTCCATCCTGGACTTCATCTCCTTAATGCAAATTACAGTGCAAACTCCAAAAAACCCTGTGCTTTGGTTTCATTGGTTTTTTGGGGGGGAGTTTTTTTTGTTGTTTCTATGGTTGCTTGTTTGGGTTTTGTTTAGTTTGGTTTTTTTTGTGAGGTTTTTTTTTTTTGGGGGGGTGTGGTTTCTGTTTCTTGGAGTTTTTTTTTTTCCCCAGCTTGTAGAGCATTGCTATTTGGGCATGATCCTTTCCTTGTGTTTCCAAACAAATGTCACAATATCATTGTCATGGGTTCAGCAGCAGCAGTCATTTCACTGCAAAAGCTATATATTCACTCCTGAACACACAAAACCAGAGCTGCCCTAAACCAGAAAACCTCTAAGCAGCTTACCTCTCAAAAATGCCAGTTTGGGAAGCAGAATATCTGATCTCAGATGGAGAGGAGGTGTGTCTGAGTAGAAAATGTGTGAGATGATACTTCAAAATGATACTGGGCAAAATTACAGATAGTTATGAACAAAAGATGACAGAAAGTGACATTCCGAAACACCTAAAGGTTTTAAACTCTTAGGAAATGTTTGCCCTTGCAACGCTTCAGAAGTCAGAAGCTGAACCAGGCATCTTGCCTTTTAAAAGCAAGGCTAAGTGCTATCCACAAAATTAAGATCAAAAAAACCTCCCACTTCACATCAAAAATGTAAGACTTGAAGAAGCAAAGTATGAAATTACGAAGATCTACAGATACACATTTTTTATTACAGTTCAGAATAAAATAAGTATACCCTATAACACCAAAAGAACAAAACTATTGCTTTCAGAAACTGCAGAAATATACAGGTAGAATTTAAACATGCAAGAAGTTCTAGAACCTGGTGATGCAAAAATACTGATCTCTAGCAGTAGGGCATCCATTTGTTTTCAAGATACAAGAATAAAGAATCCTATTACAGAAACACTCTCATCTTCCAGAAGAAGAAAATAATTGACATTTTCATACGACAAAGGACAAACCAGCTACTGTCTGTTGTTCATGTCTTTAAACGAACATTTGAGAAGTCACTTCTGGAAATTCAAGAAGAAAAATTCAAAGATAACTTGTATTAGGTTTGATGTGGTATACAACAAAATCACTGCATTTGAGAATAGCCCCTGCAATTTTCACTCATTCAAGAAGCATTTCCAGGTTCATTTAATTTGAAAAAAGTGACTGAAAAATTGGCTAGGACATTGATAGTAGGTAGCAATGAAGTTTTTACCCTGGTGGAGAGAGCAGAGTAGTACAAATTGTAATACAAATCTTGGGAATTGTGAAATAAACAGGATCTCAGCAAGCTAATTTCACTGAAGTTCATTAGTTTACAAGGCAATTTATCTGCCGAAGAGAACATGAGAGGAAATGCTTGAGGCAGTTCATAATGTTTTGAAATTCCAAACACATAATATAAAATATGCCAGAATACAGGTGAAAGTAAGTTGGATAGATCAACCATAATTATTCATGGCTTCAAACATTATTCATTCATTAATAATTTACATTAGAAGAACATTTTGAATTAGATTTCATGAAGCAAAAAATATATTTACATAGGAGTAACTTTACTTTGTTATTATGCTACTAAAATTACAGTCAAACTGGAGGAGGCAAACTAAGGAGCAAAGAGAAATTCATACCTTGCAATTTGCTCACTAAGGAAAGAAAACCTGCTTCTTCTGAAGAAGGATACAAATCATGAACATCTATTCTGAAAAAGAGAACCTGTCACTGTCACCAAATTTTCAAGATTAAGGAAGTAAGTTATGGAAAACGGACTCTAATCATTCTAGGCTACATGAAGTCTAAAAAGAGCAGAAATTATCTCGTTTCTCTGAGGAAGCCAAACCTCCTAGGAAGAAACCAATTTCTCCATGTTTACTAAGGTTTTGCTCAACCTTCTTAGTATTCTGATAATATTGACCACATCTATCATGAGATAAGATCAGGTAATAACTTCATTGTCACTTAATGAGTTTCCACCTTATCTGCAAGGAGTTACAGATCCTGAAAGCAGATATATCTGAGAAGAAATCATTGCTCAATAATTTTCTACATATAACATCTGACATGAAACACCATTTTTGTAAATTTAAGTACTGGTTTACTACACAGATGGCTCGTAAAATAAGCCATGATTCTAATTGAGGGGGAAAAAGCAAGCTTTCATGATTGCCAGTGATGGTATATTTTACTTTCTTTCATGCAAACATGTCACAAAACAGGAACCATATTCCTCTAGTATTAAAAGCCCCCAGTGAATGAGACTGAAATATAAGAATTCACTTTTGGGGCTTGATAGATAAATTTTAGCAATTTTTTACTTCAAAAACTTTAATAATGCACTTTGTGTCTAAACCTGTTACGATCCTTGCAATGAATACACTGACACACAAAGGTAAATACTGTCCTAGGTCTGTCAAAGAAAAGGTTTTTAAAACATTAATCAGATTCAATTATCAAAATAATATTTTCAGAAAATTATAGCTTCATCTTTGTCTGTTCATCTGAATCATCCAGCAAGTTTACACTGAGTAGTAAAGCTTGTGTTTATTTGCATTTCAAACAACTAAAAATTAGCTCAAGATGCTATATTTATTTGGATCCTATATATAAATTTTAGCCTAGTGTTATTTTGGACTTCAGAACACAACTCCCTTTTGAAAATTCTGAACAGGAAGTTAGAAGTTCTGATAGGTGAATTGGCCAAAGGAGGGCCTTCATACAAGAAGCATTTTTAAACTTTAGATGGATGCTTTTGCTAAAGTGATTTGAAGTGAAAATGAATATAGGCATAGGAATAGTCTGGTTTGGGCTGCCGAATTCACAAACTGAAAGCCAAAGGAAGATGTCCTTTCCAAATGTTGACTTGCCAGTGCAAGAATACAAGTTGCATCAATTCAGTTCAGGTTTCCAGATTTGTCCTCTCACACATCACCACCCTTAAAATAATCAGCTCGATCCTGTTGTATGGTTCTATGGGAAAATGTGCATTCTGTGCCTGCACTATATTATGGATATTAACTGTTTCATATCAGATAGGTGTTGATTTTGCATCTCACAAATACAAATGTACTGTAATGGGATTGGTACAAAAATATCATACAACTATCTGAGTTTATCTCACGAATTTTAAAACCAGAGGTAACTTAGCATATAAAAAGTCATTTGCCCTTTGAATAACGTCACAATGCTAGTAATATTGCTCAAGAAAAAAGTAACTTTAAGGAATTATGGCAGTCATAAAATTTCAAATTAGTAGAAATTATATAGTAAAACAGCAATACAGTAAAAACAGACTATACAGATGATCTAATACTGGTCCAATAAGCTCAGATGCAAAGATCTGAACTGACAACACTTTTTGATGAGTGATTCTGGAAGACCAAACTATCTTCCAGCTTGCTGAAGAGATAGCTGTTAGGTTTAGACATGCAAAGCATGTTTTATACCAAAGATTGCATTTTTGATCCACAAATTTAAACAAAAACAAATAACTCCCTCTTTGCTTAGACAGAGGTCAATATTGACTGTCATTCCTAAAATAGCACTTCTACAACATAATAGCATAATATGGTGATTATTTATCTCCAGAAGGCTGCTTTGCTTTTGCTGTGAGTGATTTAAATACCTCCAGAATCTTTCTGCCTACTCTGTCTACAGACCATGAAGGTTATCGTTTTAGCCATGTCATTTTGATAATATATTAAGCCAACTATGTTACTCTGTAGACCTCAAGAACTTGCTTAAGCACACTTCTGCTATTTTTTAGAATAAACAGTCACCAAAAGGCTCAAAACCAATATTTGCAGATTTCTTTTACAATAAGATTTACTACAACAGAAGCTACTTACCATTAGCTTGAAAAATTTTTATTGGAACACTCTTTCGTTACATGTTTAAATCTAATTCATAGGAAGAAAAGCAGTAGGCCCTATTGCTAGGAAGAGCCTACAGTAATAAAAAAATGTATCAAAACAACCAGTGAATCTCACTATCTCCACAGCTGTCCTTCACTCATTCATTCTCCTCTGCCCCAAGACTTGCTCTGTGACTGCCATCCCTGCTCTTTACTCAAACTGCAAACTGGGAAGAAGCTTAGCCATCATTATGACAACAGCTCCACTGGATCAACAGCTCAGTTTACTCAAAGTACATTGATAGATTTAAATCACTCTTAATGAATGGCCTTTAATCAGGTCCAGAAAATAAAAAAAAAAACTGATGCATTCCATCCCATCCATATCATTAAAGTTTTCAAGAAAAATACTGATTTTCATCTAGTTTATAATTAATGCAGCTAATATTTTGCTACATATTAAAAATAGATGCTTTGGTTTAAAACATTTTATTCTAAACCTGAAGAGGGAAAAAAATAATGACCAAAGTAATTGTTTTAGAAACCGTAAGAGAAACCAGACTACAATTAAAAAGGAAAAAGAGGGCAAAAATAAACAAGACTCACAGTAACCTTTCATAGTGAAAATGACAACTCTGTTTCAAGTGTACACTGAATAGGCTGGCTAAGTGTTTGTGTTTCCCTAGCAGCGCTATTAAAACTCAGAAAGCATTTACTTTAGAAACAGTCATTGATAGCATAGCAGCAATGACAGACCTATGTAGGAAATAAATATAAGTAGTTTCTGAAATCTGATTTATTTATTCTAGGTGAAGATTGAACTACAATTATCACCAAATCCTTTTCATACATAAGTTCCTCACTTATTAACCACATAATATAAATGCTTACAAGTCACACGCAAGCGACTACACTTAGGCAGTTCTGCCCCCTCCTGGTCTATTCAACATACGCAAGGGACATCGCAAACAATTTAAGAGCACAGCAACAACAAAATATCAAGACTGATCATAGGTTAATTTGCTGGAGGCTACAGGGCACTCAACTGTCTTACAATCACTTCTCTGGAATCTGATATATCACTCCTTAAGTGTTTAGGGTTAGAAAAGAATCTTTCGAAACACAAAAACACAAATGAGGAGAGGTTAGAACAAATATTCTTGTGGGCAACAAAGAAAAAAAATTCTTCCAACTTGAAATGAAAATATTCTAGTAAAAGGCTTATAAACAACTAAGCAGGTAGTCATATAGTCATATGTCATGGGTTCAGCAGCAGCAGTTGTTTTTCCCCTTTAAGTAGTAGCTGGTGCAGCACTGTGTTTTGGATTTTTGGCTTGGGAACAGTGCTGATAGCACCAGTGCTTATAGCTTGGAGTGCTTAGGCTGGCCAAGGACTGAGTTTCATGCTCTGCCAGGGAGGAGGGAAGCCAGGAAGAAGCCGGGCGGAAGCAGAGGCAGGGCACCTGAGCCAAACTGACCAAAGAGGTATTCCATACCATAGCACGTCATGTCCGGGAGATAGAGGCGGAGAGGGCAGAGACCTGAAAAGATGGGGGTGCATGGCGTGGCCAGGACTTGGTATGAGGTGATGGGGTGCACTGCATAGTTGAGCTTGGTATCAGGTGATGGGGGGGCACTGCGTGGCATGGTATCAGGTGAAGATCTGTTCTCTTTCCTTGTATTTTCTCTTGTATTATTACTGGTGGTAGCAGTAGTGATTTATGTTATACTTTCATTACTAAACTGTTCTTATCTCAACCTGTGGGAGTTGCATTCTTTTGATTCTCCTTCCCATCCCCTCGGACTGAGGAAGAAAGAGAGGGAAGTGAGTAAGAGAGCGGCTGCATGGGTTTGAAAGCCTCAAACCACGACATCATATTTACAGTATGGTCAGGAGTTATTCCAAAGACTGACCTACTCCAAAACTGGAAGCAGTCAGAAACGCCAAGTCTCACTATTTGAATCACACAAAGGAGGATCAACTGTAACCTCCCCTAAGAACAGCATCTGTCCTTGCTTTTAAAGAAAACAGTCTTTGTCTTTGTCAGGACTTTTGCCAGCATAGGCTATGATGGAAATAGAGAGAGGTATCACTTCTTTCATCTCTCCTGGAGAACTACAGTTTTAGAAAATGCTTTTTCCCATCAAGAGAGGTCAAGGATCTTTTCCAGGTAAATAGCAAAGCTACTGCTCTGAGTGGGGGAAATTCATATTTATACATATAGATTCACAAGCTACTCACAAGTTCTACTGCAGTCAGATATAGAGCTGAACAATACTAATCACTTTAGAAGCACTTCACACTGATGCAGTGAAATGTTAGAAATACTAGAATATCTTAATCAAACATTAGCATATAGTAAGTTTAGAATTAATTCATTTTCATGATCCATTTAAATTCCAAAGAGATATAATTTTCCCACTCTGGAGCCAAAAGAAACAGTTTCACCATACTCTATTAGAATTTATCATGCCAGTTTACAGGATTCCAGAATCATTCCATGCTAACTAATTACACATCTACCAACTACCTTTCTTTTCTAACTGTTTTATCCAAGCAATCACTGACTGGAACATTCTGATTATCCTGTTTTACAGGCTGCTGTTCTTACAGATGTACTCAGACTGCTCTGATTTCAATAAAAATACAGTCACAGAAAAGTGAGGGAACATTTTCACCTCTCTTGTAAGTGCAGTACTATGAGAAAACTCAACGATGAAGGGAGTAGTAGTCACCAACTTTAAGACATGCAAACCTTGGTTAAAAAACACCCAAAGTTTTTTTGGGGAGCAATCTAGTATATCCACAGTTGTAAGAACTTTGAACCTATCAGAAACAAAATCCTGAGATGCTGGAGATACCATTTCTTGGCATTAAATTCACAAAACCATGCTCTTAAAGTCACTGGTGGGTCTGAAACAGGCTGTTTAAAGTCCCATCAGTAAACTCTGTTCTTTGCCACTATTATGCTTCCTTTCTAAATGATTCGTGGCATTTGCAGCATCCTGCCACAACCTAGTCAGTCAGGTTCAGATATGTCAAACCCTGCTCCCTGTAGTTAAATCGGAACTGACTGGTCTTGACATTTGCTATACATAATTATTATTGTTCCACACGTTACGAATCACCACTGCCACGTAAAGCATCAAAGACATACACACATTATCTAGCAATCTACATCTGAAGTATACAACAGTTACACTCTTGACCAATGTGGAGTAGTCAGCAGAATTATCATGCAAGAGTTTTATTGGTACATTTTTACAGTGACTGTTCACATCTGTACTTGGACTATGTTTATGCTCAAAAGGGTTTAGATACATTGCATAATAACATATGTATCTCCTCTTATATGCTGTATCTAAATATAACCAGTGTATACATTCACTCCACTGGGAGTCTGAACATTAATATTCATAATGTAATTTGTTCATAAATAATGTTGTGTCATTACTATTATCTATCTTTTAAATTAACAGGTATTGTACAATACATGCTTTCTGGTCCATTTCCCCCATTCATAGAATCATAGAATAGTTAGGGTTGGAAAGGACCTTAAGATCATCTAGTTCCAACCCCCCTGCCAGGGGCAG
>JASSUY010008631.1:0-16848 GCA_032466535.1 Forpus xanthops
TTAGTTACTAAACCACTCTTATCTCAACCTGTGGGAGTTGCATTCTTTCGATTCTCCTCCCCATCTCCCTGGGACTAGGGAATAAAGAGGGGGGAGTGAGTGAGAGAACTATTTGAGGGCCTTAAACCATGACAACTGTGTTGCATTTCTCTCAACCCGGAATCCTCGAATTCTGGAATATAATTGGTGATGAGGATGGGATTCAGGGTCTGAGAGAGCATGAGAGAAATATTTGGGTATAACAAGAATTAATGGGGCTGTGTAGAGGTGTGTACAGCTACTGGGTTGTGGCACGTATTACATATTACTGTGTAGTGGGGCCATGTAGTGGGGTTGCACAGCCACTGGATTGTGCCATGGTTTAGTTGTGATGCGGTTGTGTTACCATGTTCAAGAGGAATCCACCCTACAATTCGGCTCCTGGCACTCCGCCAGTGGAACGGCCAGGGTGGCCCTGAGCAGTGGAGTACTTTGTGGGATAGGTAGGAAACCTGTACTTAGGTGGGGCAGGAAGAACGGAGTGAAAAATGCCTTCTTGATCTATTGAAATATTGGGGGCAGTTTGTGGGGATACCACAAACAAAGCCCAAAGAATGCCTACATCACACTGGGCACATGGAAGGATCCCTGCTTAGTGTGTTTAAAGTAACATGAGGACAAATCCAAGACTTGGAGGAGCAGGTAGCTTAGTTGAAACAGAAACTTCTAACTGAAGAAGCAAGAGGGGTAGTACAACAACAAGTTTCATTATCCGCCACTCAAGCAGCATCAGGGTAGTAGGAAAAATAAATGGCAAAAAATAAAAAAGCCAAAAAAGAAACCCACACTACTATCAGAACAAGGAAACTCTATTGAACAAGTGATTGAAAAGTTAAGCCAGGTCAGTTAGGGGATTTACAAGGACTGGGCATGGACAAAGCAGCTCAGGACCAGGGGAGAGTTGGAAAGAGGGAAATGTGGGAACTGCAAGCTGTCCTGTTCCCTCAATGTGGATAATTATATAGGAAGAAATGTTGATAGTGCACCTGTGTCTTGATCAGGCCAGGAAGTGTTTGTGTGCATGGGTGCAAAGTTGGGCTGGGAAACAGCCTGAGGAGTGACTATTTATATATATGGAATGGAATTTATAGTGACTGACAACAGTCAATGTGATTGATATGGTTTCTCTTTTGCTTCATAGCTCAGCCTCTGGTGTTCCAGTGTGCTGCCCATGTGGCTGTTCAGGCCTGGAGGCAAGTGCCTGCATCTGGGGACAAGACTTCTTCTTTCACGGGTGTTCTCTGGGGGAGAACCCTAAGTGTCTTTTACAGACCAATTAGACAATGCTAGACAAGGCAGATTGATGGTCACAGGGCTGCTTGTGCGCTTTTATTTTGGCTAGCATATGAGGGTGCAGGTGGGGATTGCAGGGCTCTGTTACAGATATTGTCGAGTTGGTTGGAGCATGCTGGGATGTTGGAGCAGAGGCTTATAGGGATCCAGTATTGGCTGCTGCATTAATTATTCTGTTTTTATTGGTCATGTTTGGTCACACCAACCTGCCCGGCCCTTTAACTGTGGGAAAGGACAGCAAATTCCTTGACGGTTAACAATGCGCAGTTTACTTCTGCAACTGCTTTACATTCCTCTTTCCATCAGAATACCTCTGTTTTAAAGAAACACTTTAACCTATCTTCTTCTCAAGCAAAAAAGATTTTGTCAGGTCTTGTCCTGACTGTCAGTCAACAGCTCAGTCCTCATTTGCCATGGGTGTAAGCACTTGTGGTTTAAAGGTGAATGTGGTATTGTGATCCTTTGGGCCTGTAGAAATGGGAAGGGCCAGTGGAACTGATAACTTGAGGAGGGGAGGGGTCATGTTTGTGTCTTACCTGCAGGTCCATGATGGCCACCTGTTAAGTTTGTCAAGCCATATCATGAGCTGGACAGAAGAGTTGAAGAACCTAGTGGCTCAGGTACAGGAGATGACCTAGAAGAACCCTAGCAGAATAAGAAGGAGGAAGAAAAAAAGGAATGATTTGAAAAACATCACTTGGGGCAACTAAAAAGTAATGACTTGAATATGTGTGCTTGCAAAATAGCTGTTAGAGGCTGTAATTCTGAGTATAAACCACCTGTATTTACTAGCCAGATCCTAATAAAAAACTACAGCTTGTATTGTATGGATTTGTCACTTGTAAAAGAGATGTTAAAGCATGGAAATTTACAGCAGCTGCTAGAAAATGCTGAGGCAAAAGCTAGAGAAATTCTAGATCTTCCACAGGGATGCTCGCTAAGGTTGAGCCTGCCACCTCACATTGCAATGGTGTTTGTTGGAGCTGGTTTCGTGCTCGTCATTACATGGTCTTTGGGGTTGGTAAGTTAACCAAACATCAGAAATATACATTACTGTATCTTTTGTTGTCTCTATATTTTCCCTGTGTTAATAAACTGGTTGTGATTCTTTATTGTGTTGCATTTCTTTCAATCCAGAATCCTTGAAATCTGGAACAGTAGGTCTATCTTTGGTCGCCACAATACAGGAAAGAAAAAAAACCCAAACACAAAACCCCAAAACACCCCAAAAATTGGAAGATGAAAACCACTAAAATTGAAGTGAATAAAAATGTCATTTGTGTTCTTTTTCAAGAAGTGTTCTTTGCCTCAAATCTGAGGTATATAAGCCATTTTTTTTTATCTGAAGTGTTCATAGTTATGTCACTTGCTGGAGGCTGCATACTTTGCTGTGCAATGAAGACAAACAGAAAAGAGTTGGACTATGCATTGCTGTGATCAAGAAACACACCCCCAAAATGGGAGAAAGTTTATGGCAGATGGGTGTAGTACTGGGCTTCTGAAGCTTAGGGAAGAATAAAAGGAGCAAGCACAGCTGTTGGAAAGAAAGCACAACACAAACAATAACTTAGCTAGCTAGGGCCGTATGAGAGAAGTGTATATGTAGCTGAGCTCAACACAGAGTATAAAAAAGGAGAAAGAAATAAAATGAGCTTTGAAGAGAGCAAGAGCCTTGTGTTCTCTTTAACTCAGAGTCCTGCCCAGTAATTGGAGATGACCAGCATCATGATGGTTAGCATCTAGAGATCAGTAGTAGCAATAATGTTTGTGTTGTGGTTCAAGTGTATATTGATTGCAATTCATATATTATACTTGCGTTGTGATTTCAGTATGATGTTGTATCAGTCCAGTGAATCAAAATCCATTGTGAGTCCCCTGTGTCAAATAGAATCAAATAAGTTAACTTGGATGTAAAATATTAAATCCTCCTCATGTAGGATATCTAAAAGAACTCTATAGAGAGCTCTGGATTACGGCAATTGCTAAAATTATTCTTGTTTGGCGCTAACTAAATTTTATCTCCAGATATCTTACAGTACTCTGGAATAGATGGTGTGTGGGACCTTAAAAACATACCTAACATCTGAATCCCAATATAGCTGAGGTATGAGCTATTCAGTGTCCATGAAGAGAAGACCTTCTGAGCATTCTTCATAAACTGGGTATTTTGGCCCAATGAACATCCTTGATGGTGTGCTGAGGACCAAATTACTGACTCATCATCCAAGGTTACCAGGAGGTTTAACACTGACTAGAAACTGATTTTATCAGAATCTAAGGCAGCACTAACTGGTCACAGGATATTTTATAAATTCAACATGTTTTTTGTCCTTGGCAGCAACCTAGCAAAACCATGTTCAGGTTCTGTCTGAGCAGGCTGCGTACTCCTGCATTCTCCAGTACCCAATCTTGTCTGACTTGGGACCATTCTGAAGTAACAATATTCAGGATCTGAGAATTTGCAAACATGCAAATAGAGTAAAGTATAATGGGAACAATTGTTACTTAAATACAAAACATTGTTTGTGCGGCATGGACCCTATACAGCACCCAGTTTCTGATCTTTTTCCTCTTTTTGACAGGCACAAACAGTGAGCGTTGTGATCAGCTCCTGTTTTCCTGATGTTGACTTGCCCAATACCAAGTTACTTTATCTGGAAAAAGAGAATGGGCAAGAAAAGTTACTCTATATTCCCTCACTCCTGGCTAGTTTTACCCATGCGCACATGTCAGAAATAGATGAAATGTGACAGTGCTGAGACAGCAATGCCAGGCTTTTGAGGAAAATGTAGAAGAACATTGTTAACTCACCATGCCAGGCACTTGACAGCTGCTACTCTTCCCTGGTATCTGCCATAGGCTGACCTTGCCCATCCACGTGTAACCTGGATTCTCTACATGATTTATCTGATATATCATATATATCTGTATGTATATGTAAAATCAACTCTAGCAAAGGTTCAAGAGCTCCTAGACATTCAAGTCATTAAAGCTCAGAGCTTGAAGTAGAGCTCTTTCCTGGGTGCTGGCTAAAAAAGGCAGAGTAGAGTGGGAACAGGACTAGGAGCAGCCCCATGGAGATGACAACTATCTACATTGTAGCTTGTCAGGCACAGAGAAAACTGCTGTTGGCATTTTTCACAATTCTGGAGCATGCAGCAAAGAGGGGGTTATTTGTTGAAATATATAGCTAAAGAAAGGTTTATCAACTGTCTTTCATGGACATCTCATGCAAGAATTAAGGCAAACTATATTTTATGTTATTAAGCGTCTCACTTCAGAGCTTGTTTTGACCAGCAAGCACTGCTGGAATCACCATAAAAGTGCTTTACTTTTAGTCTATGAGTAAAAAGTCCTGTTTGCTCACAAGCTATGTGGAGCAAAACCAGTCAAGGTTTTTTCTTAAGCAATGATACAATTTTTGGTTCTTGATGGAAAATTTATGTTCAAAGAGCTCAATTTTGAACTTAGAAAACTACTTCTGGAAGGCTATGTCTGTTTCCATTCCTGCAAAAATCATGGCAAGAAGTGACATAGTTCTTCCATAATTTAGACCTTCCAAGGGAAGCTATACTGACATTATTCTATTACCTCTCTGTGCTCACTTATTTCCCAGCAATCTATTTAACTGTTTCTCCTGTGAGAAGAACACAAAAGGAGTATTGCTCATTGTCAAGACATAGGGAAGAGTCTGTTTCTAATACCTATTTATGCTCTGATTATTTTTTACATGGTTGTCCCTGCAATTGAAATCCTAGGTAGTCCCAGCAGCCCAAGGATATATGATTTCTGGGATTTCATAATTTCAAGAAATCAATGCCATGTGCATGATGCACTAACACACTGCTTTATCCTGAGTATGTTTTAATCTTACAGATCAGCTGCAATGCAGATTCCCGTGAGTGTACTCTTACATAAGTGTCCTGGATTCAGCAGTAGCAGTCATTTTTCTCCTTCTTAGAAGCTGATGCAGTGCTATGTTTTTGACTTTTGGCCTAGGAACAGCACTGATAACACTGATGTTTCTAGCTTCTGCTTAGAATGTTTAGTTTGACCAAGGACTTTCAGAGTGTCATACTCTACCAACGAGAAGTAGAAGCCAGGAGGAAGCAGAGACAGGACACCTGATCCAAACTGACTAAAGAGGTATTCCATACCACAGCACGTCATGCCCACTATATAAACTGGGGGCAGTCACCCAGAAGAGTTTGTTCACTGCTCGGTTGGGCTGGGTATCAGTCGGTGGGTGGTGAGTGGTTGTATCCTCTTCCCTTGCTATTTCATTTATCATTATCATTATTAGTGGTAGCAGTAGTGGTTTGTGTTATAACTCAGTTACTGGACTGTTCTTATCTCAACCCATGGGAGCTACATTCTTTTGATTCTCCTCCCCATCCCTCCAGGAGAGGGAGAGGAAGAGGAGAGAGGTGTGAACTAATGAGATCATGGCAGATTTACATCTGGGCCTAAACCACAAAAATAAGCTATCCTTGCAGGAACACATTCAATATATTGAAATTCTAGAAGAATAAATTGGTCGCTGAACATCTCTTACTGTTTGGCAAAGGTCTGAGTTTTCAAAGGTCAGGAAGGTTAAAATATATAGTGACCTTTATAAAAAAAGTGCTATGGATGAAATATTTCACACTGCTGCCAACATATCAAACCACTGCAGCTCTAGCTCATATTCCATTAATCTTAAAAGTTGACTATTAATTACCATGAAACAATGTGTATGACAGTATTAAATAGTTTTTAATAGTGTCTTTTTCAGACTAATAAAACCTATTTGTTTTTGTGGTTCAATGTTTATTAGAACTGTCAAATAGTTTTCTGCATTCCCTTGCAGTTCATGAAACATTAACTTTCTCTTCTTTTAGGACTCTGGAAACATTTGTGAGGTACTTGGAAAGCTCTAGAGTAAAATTGAAAAAAATTCCTAAATTCGAAATATCTCAATAGTCAAGTATCCAATAGCAGTGGTACACCTGTATATTTCATTAGGTCTTGGAAGTTTAATTTCTACTTAAAAATAGAGGAGACACCCTGGGTGCTCGTCTGAATATCAAACTAAATCAACAAGATATTAAACCTGTTCTCTTTCTTAAGTCTTTCATTGATTGATTTCCTGATTTGTTTCATTTATTTTTCAAATCTAAGAATAGATGTTGATACTCCTACAAACATTGTTTTATTTGCTGATGTGAAATACTGAGAGGAGAATGAAATCTGTCAGATCCGCTGTACAGCATGCATGCGTTGTACACAAATGGAAACCCATAAATTTACAGGGGTGCAGAAGGTAACATAAAAATTATCCAGAAGAATTCAGGAGTCTAAAATTCGAACTATCTTGTATGAATCAGTCATGAATAATTATCAGCTTTTGAAAAATACAGCTCCTATGAATATCTAAGTGTGAATTATGACTTTGAATTAAAATTCAGTTTTTACATATTGATGTATCTGTATTAAATTCATAGAGATGTCAGAACAAGTAGACAATTATTATCTGCTAGAATTTTCCAGACCTGAATAATATAAGTAGTTCCTAACATAGGAGAGTGTTCACATCCGTGCTTCATCACTTGCTATTGGCTTATATCTGATATTATAACATCAAAGTCTGTAGTGGAGCAAAATGTAAGTTTACACAATATAGTGGAAGAATCATGTTGCACAGGAATAAAAAAAAAGTTATTTGTTTTCTAAAAGAAAAAAATCTCAGAAATTGTAGCAACAACTCTATAAATGAGATGTTTTTGACAATTGCCAGTTTGGCATATATGTAGATACTTGGTGCATTCTCTTTGAGAAGATATAGTGGCAAATTTTATTAATGTATATGTTTGGGTATTAGGTATCTGGATTCTTACTACAATAATTTGCAGTTCAATAGTAATCTGTTCTTGAAAAATCCCCAGTGTTCACATTCAACACTTGACTGTTTACATTCGCCATAACAATGGCATTGATGGTACAGCTGACACATCCACAGACGAGACATTCTGGTCTTTTCCCTACAAATAGTGCTGGGGTTTTCCTGCACTGCACCCTTTCCATATGTTGCCTGTGGACCATAATCATTAAATCACAGGTATGGAAAAATCCAAGAATATAATTACAGACCACTTTAACTTAAATTTTCTTGAACACTTACATGAGAATACCCATAGGAGATAAGACCAGGCATTTCTGTAGTCCAGCTTGAATTAATCCTATACCTGAATATGGTGAATATTTAGGAAAAAACTTTAAATTCAAGAGTCATCTCATCCAGCTGAGGTGCTAGAGGCTATTGTTTCATGCTATAAAGAGCTGGGTGGCAGTACTGAACAAAGACATTTCCAGCCTGGCTCTTTCCCACATGGTACTATAACTAAACTTCCTTTTCTCCCAGCTGTTCTGACAGTGATCTTTCATGGGATGAGTTGTGAAAAAGACTGTGGAATTACTGTAATCTTCAAGAAAAAAAGTGTGAAGCTTTTTTAAACCTGATCATTTTCTTGATTTTATTTCCAGCCCCAAACTACAAATACTTGTGTAGGGCTCAGCTGAGGTCTGCCTTACCACGGGACAGGAATGAGTAGCAAGTATTGGGAGATAAGGTGAGTCTACAAAGATGTTATTTTAAGTACAGCCTAAACAATTTTGGGCTTCCTGTAGAACAAGAGAAGGTATATATATACTTCAAGAATTCAATTCAGGACTTTCTTCATTCTTCAGAAACATCTATAGGGGTTTAAACCAACTTAAATACCTAAAGTTAGAATGGTTGGTTCTGGTCCATGGAGCTTAAGACACAGCAGAAGTATATGTTAAACTTTCTCTGCTATGCTCTCCTGAGTCTCAGCTGTCAGTGGGTTAGGGACTCTGAATCTTTGCATATAGACGTGAAACAGATGAGCATGTCTTTTATTAGTTGCCTAAGTTTTTTTTGTCATATTTGTTTTTGAACTCCACATCTTAAACTGTGGGGGAAAAAAAAAAACTTGCATTTTCTTTAGGCCAATGCATGACAACATCATTAAGTACCTATCTTTCCATGGTCATGTGAAAAATAGTGAACTCAATATCATCATAAAGTTAATGATTTTATAAACTGCTACCCACTATTCTGTTCAAGGTTGAAGAATTGTTAATCTCTTCTTCAGCTCATCATCCTTTTCTGTCTGTTTTGTTATTCCATTATATCTCTTTTGACTGGACAATCAGAACTTCCACTGAATTTTACCCAGTACATGGACACAACATCCATTTATACAGTAATCTGGTCTTATTTTATATTTTGCTTCCTGTTCTGTTTCTAACAATTCCCAGGTTTGTTTTATTTTTTTTGCCAATGTGACTGCTAAGTAGTACTGAAAAGGTATTCTTAAAGAATTATTCACTTCAGTCTTGCTTTTCTGAGTGACAGTAGCTTATTCAGTGTGTCATTGCATATGTAACATTAAGGTTGTGTTTCTTTTTTTCTTCTTTATATTAGTTGATGCTAATTTTCACTTATTTTGGTTTTGCTTAACCAGAGAGTACCATGAAGTTATTTTTCAACTGTTCATAGTCTTAAATTCAATAATTTTCTACCATATACAAATTTCACTACTTCAAAAGTCACTCCCTTTTACCTGATCCTTTATGAATAGGTTGAAGAGCTTATAAGCACAGGTCCCTGAGGATGGGGAATTTTATAATGTTACCTCAACTGAAAAATTACCATTTCTTTATCTTTTTTCCTATGTTTTAATGAGTCATTGACACATAAAGGAATCTCTCTTATCCTACGAAACTTTTATATCTCTCAGAATGTGGCAAGTAATCTTATCAAAAGCTTTTTTGAAAAGCAAAACATGATGTACTGACTAGATCATATTTATTCACAGTTATTGAGTGTTTCAGAGATTGCTAATGGATTTGTGAAGCATAATATTGACTGGGAAAAATAATAATAAAAAAATTTAAATCGTCTCCAAAATATCATAAATGTTCTGATGTTACAGTTTCATTTTTTTGAACATCTATTATGCAAGCTAGACAAACTAGTCAGTCCTGCTGTTCTTTTCAAAGAATGACATCACATTTTAGTTTTTACCCCTGAAGTTTAGCAATTTTAGGTTTCAACTTTTTTACAGCTCTTACGTAACTACCCTTTGTCCTGATGATTTGATATTCAACTGATGTATTGGTTATTTGACTTATTCTATTGAGGATTCAGTTTGAGACCTTTCTTCAACATCTTAGATAATGAGGCACTGGATGTGAGAACATCTGATCTCCTCTATAAAGACCATTGATGCAAATACTTAATTTAGATTTACTGTAATGTCTTTGTATGCTGTTAATTGAATTTTGTTCTAATCTTTTACATATATATAAATATTTATATTTTAGGTTTGGGGTTTTGTTATTTGGTTTTGTTTGGGTATTATTTTTCCTACAAAACCCTTGAATTTAGTTGGTTGTGCTCTCTATTAGGATGCTGTTTTTGTTGTTTCAGTTCCTCAGCAGTATTTAGAACTGAATTAGGAACTGTTTCTCATCTTACAGGTTCTTTGACTTGCAGCTCCAAGAATAAGTAACTTATGGTAGAATAAGCAACTTCTGTTGTACAGCCCTTGCTTCATGTTATTTTCATACTAAAATAGGAATAATTCAGATGTTTTTTATCAATCTGCAGTTATAAAGCAAATTTTAACTTCAATACTTGCCATTTCATGCAATACAGTACTCTTTTTGAATTGTTTCTCTTCTGTGGTCTGCACACTGGAACAAACTTATACCTAGTGTGCCTCTAATGAACAAAACAGAGATACACAAGGGATAAATTTGGCCAATTATTTATCTCTATTTCAGAGCCTCCTTTTTTATTTAACTAGTTGTCATTGATTTTTCATTTAACACTATCCTCTGTTTAATCTTTTGCTCCTTCAAGGTCTAGACCCTTCGTGTGAAAGCTTTCCCAGCTGAGTTTAAAAGGACTACTACTGACAGCAAATGAGGTTTTTCTGTGGCTCAATAGGTAAATCCATCACTTTCCAATACTTGGGTCATGAGTTCAATTCCCTGACCAAATGGATCCATCATGAATAAAATCCTTGAGGTAATCTCTTCTTTGTGAGTTATTATGCTTTTTGGACCATCCACTGAAAGTTTTTGTATTGCATATTTTTTGCCATAATTCCTTTAAAATTGGCAAATTTTAAGGGCTTTTTTTTTATCTCTATATTTAATTGTTATACATATTATAATGCAAACAAATAAGGGGGGGGTATTTTCTCTCAAAAGATTAAACTAAAAACTGCTTGTTGAATAAAAGCATAAGATCCTATGAGCTTGTCCTGGGTTCAGTAGCAGCAGTCATTTTTCTCCTTCGTAGTAGCTAGTGCAATGCTGTGTTTTCAACTTTTGGCTTTGGGAACAGCGCTGATAACACCAGTGTTTATAGTTACAGTTTAGAATGTTTTGATCTGACTAAGGACTTTCTGAGTCTCATGCTCTGCCAGGGAGGAGGGGAAGCCAAGAGGAATCAGAAACAGGGCACCTGACCCAAACCGACCAAAGAGGTATTCCATACCATAGCATATCATGCCCAGGATGGAAAACTGTGTGCAGGAACCCGGAAGAGTTCAGTTCACGGCTCAGTCATTGAGTGGTGAGCAGTTGTATCCTCTTCCCTTGTATTTCCCTGGTCATTATTGTTATTGGTGGTAGCAGCAATAGTTTGTATTATACCTTAGTTACTGGACTGTTCTTATCTCAACCCGTGGGAGTTACATTCTTTTAGTTCTTCTCCTCATTTCTCCCCGTCCCCCTGTAGTGACGGGGAAGAAGGGGGGTGGGGGGTGAGTGGGTGGGCAGAGTGATTTATGGCTTAAGCCACGTCAGAGCTCAAATCTTTAAAGTTGTCCTGTACTTGCTCAGTTTTGTGTCATTATGTCATGTCTAAATTCTATTAAATTATTAATACTTATATTGCAGTAATCTTCAGGTAGGTTATGCTAAATAGCTGTATCATATACTTTGCAGGCTTAATACTTTATTTAGCTTGAAATTCATTTAAGCTCATCTATTTCTTCATAAGCAACAGCTACTGAAATATTTGACTGAAATTGTTCTGTTCATATTAATTTCACTGACTTAAGAAATCCATAAAGTCATTTCTATGAGTGACTAGAATCAAAGTCACATTCTGTGTTCTGTGGATGTAGTTTTCATGTATAAAGTCAATCCTTCATCTTCTTATAAAAAATTAAAATGAGGGAATTTGATGTAAGAATATTACAAAAGAGTATTTTTTTTTATGAGACCATTTCCCCATGTTCTTTTATCCCTTAAATAGAAAACGTTCACAGATGAAAGGTATTAAAAGTTATGAGTCCTTCTAGCTATCATCATTTGGCATTGCACCAGATATTAAATCATGTTACCTGTAAGACCACAGTAAACCATGAGCAGTGCAGTGCAAAGTACATTTCTAATTTGTAATAGAGTGCAAAGAAATTACCTGGGTTTTCAGGAGATGTTTTTCTTTGTCTGTTTCATTGACAGTAGACCAAACTCATCACATAATATCCAGTGGACCAAAAATAACTGTCAACTATAACTTGTGTGTTTGCCAGAAGATTTCTTTAATCTGCTGTTGGAAAGACATTGTAGTTCATTCTTTAACCCTTAACAATGGAAAGGTGACTGGTATATCCTTTTCCATGTTAAAATAATTATTTGGATGTGAAGATTTAGCTTGAATTGTGTCCATCAGTCAATCATCAGTCAATGTATGAACAGAAGAAATTAGTTCCTTAGAAAAGAGATATTTCCTCTTCAAATATCAAGGAATGTTCATCTGTGATCTCATTTAGGGGTTGGGAAAAGAAACTAGGGAAGAGGCTTTTTATGACACAGGACTTCAATTAAAAACTAATCATTCTCAAAACAAACAAATCCAACACCAAAACTAGTAACAAAGAAGGCCTGCATCTTTAAATAAAAAGCTTTCATCTTCAGTAGAAGATTTTTCTCAGCGAAGAACTAAGGAAAATATTCTAAGCAGGTAAAGCTGTAATTTGAAAACATTTTTTATAAAATTGAAAATTAATTAAGAAAAAAGAAGTCATAAAACCAATTTAGTCCTCATATGGAATTTTCTAACTCATTTACTTCAGGCAAATATGTAAATATTGGAGATGAGAAATTTTATTACCTTTTTATTTACATCGTTCTTTTCTTCTTGTTTTTTAATTGAACATTTTCAAACATTCCAGATCACTGAAAACCACTAAATTTTGAATAATTTTTTTTTCAGTTGCATGACATTTTATTCAACTTGTCCATTCTCTGAAAACCTGTAAAGATTTTATTTTGACCAAGAATATTTTTATTTTCTTCGAATTGTCACTCAGCCAAAAATGTTCTCAGATTTAAATGCTGCCACAGCATTGTCAAAGTACACTCTACAAAACAAGACTCACAGATTCCTAGATTTTGGCAGACAAAACATGTAGTTCAAGCTACAGTATTTTCTTGAATTTCAAGAATAGCAGTGATGTGGAGTCATTAAATGACAAACTTTTTAGAAGACTGAGAACTATGTTAGCTCATTTTGTCCTTTCGAGTTTTCCTCACTTTTTGTACATGTTTTATTAGCCTATTTTGTGCAGAATAATTTTTCTGTGTTTGAACCCTACTTTCACTGTAAGGTCACTCAGCATACTTCAGATTGTTTTTTGCTTGAGCAAATTAGTCCACATTTCCTGTTATCATATCCCCTGTTCTTTGGTATCATCAGTGTATAAGTGCCTGTTTATTGGGCTTCCAACTTTTTTACTAGCTTGGACTCTTCTCACAGCCAGCTTTTTAAAAATGAGTAACCTTTGTGTTGCATAGAATTACCTACACAATCAAGAAATCAGATTCTAGTAATATTTGCAAACTCTAATACAGTATTTGAACTGCTGTATTTGCTTACTTCTATTTTTTATTTTTACCACTTTTATCATTTATGTGATGAGGGAAAGGATGAGCATGGTGGCTATGCTGCAAAATAAATCTTAATTATTATATGATTTGGCATCTTGATTTCTTAGTTTTCACTAGCTGAGAGAAAGGCTTTTGTTTAATGTCTCCTCACTGAAGATACAGACTGGATTTGTCAGGCAATTTCAGGCTTTCAGTCAAAAAAGAAACCAAACAAAAAAAACACACACACATCCCCACCAACCCTTTGTGAGCATTAGTAAATGGTTGGGTGAAATTCAAATAGCGAATATTTCTATGGAGGTTGGATTTGAGAGCTTTGGCCTTAGACTTCAAGGAGGTGAGAGGAAAATTAAAAATGCAGAGACAGTGATGGATGGAAATAACATTAGTTTAAACTGAATACTGGAAATAGAAAGGAAGTGAAAACTCAGAGATGACTAAATAAATAACCTCAGATTAAGCAATATAGAACTTCAGATTAGGGAATTGACATTGCTAAATTTTGTTGAAGGCAGTGACAAGGGAAACAAGAAGTCTATATTTCCAACAAAAGTTACAAAGAAGCTAAAGAGAAACTGGTTTAAAATCTTTTCTCAATATGTCAAAGAAAATTTTTTTTGTGTGGGAAGACAAGACCTTGCTCAGGAACAGCCTGGCCTAAAATGATCCTATGTACTTTCATTTTTAGTACAAATCTAATCTATTAAATGTTTGAATGAGCTCTAAAAAAATAGAAAACTGCTGTAGACTTCATTTTATGATCATCCTCTGCTTCTGTCATTCTGCTTTGCGGATTTATTTGCTTCTTGTCTTTTTAGTTAGCGATCAAGACAGTTCACAAAAGCTATAATTAATAAATGTGGTGCATTGCTTTTTCTATGTTTCTGTGGATGATTGCTGCTTATTCATTTAGTGAGTTGAAATGAATAAAATGCAGGGTTATCCATTTTTCATAAAAAAATTAAATTTGCATCCACTCAATTATCTACATATCTAAAAGTTGTTTTTTTAGTACTCTAGTGTTTTCCTAGCTATTTGGGAATGTTCACAACCCCTCATTCAGTAATTGCCATATGGCATAAACATCTGAAATATTTCTAACTCTCCAGATCACTTTGTTAATTATTTTTCTTCTGCAGACAACAGCAGTAACTTACCATTACTTAAATTTATAACAGAGATATTCTCTCTGACTATGAGAACCTAATATATTCATACACTCAAGATTCATATAAATCTTACTGGTCCTTTTCCATCTTTCTGTTCAAGTAGCTCCTGTTTAGCTCCTTATCAACCTTGCAGATCATCTACTCTACAGGTTTTTCTCTGGCATTCACAGTTGTAAACTCATCTGTTACATATCTATTGAGAACACTACCGATAAATTTCCTTGATCCATGGGATCCCTCTCTTTGTATAAACTCCTTAGATTCTCTGTCTTTTAAATGCTGCTTATGTTTGTTTTCAAGAGTTTTCACTAACCATCCATCAGGTATCATTTCTGGTTTACTCCTGTTCTTGACTGTGATAACATGTGCTTCATATACTTTCAAACACACATAGTCAAGCTTTTTCCTAAGCTGCTCCTGGAGTTTAGAGAGCACTGCTCTTCACAGCTATCTTATTTAAAAAGAAAAAAAAAATCCTGAAAATTATGCCTATTTGAGCTAAACCCAACTCCCTGTCAAGGTAACCAATATAATTACAATATTTTAATTCTCCACATCTGTCTTTCACTTCTTTCTTCTACTTTTGTACTCAACCTATGAATTCATTTGTAAGATGACATAAGCAAGCCATCTAAGTAGATGGTATCTAGCCAACTGAGATACTAGTTAAGGTCTAGGATTTCTCTAATAATACTTTTGTGCAAAACCAAAACTAAGTTCACTGATTTCTAACAAGATTAAAACTGATAACTCTATCCTGAAATTCTTATTGCATATATTAACTCTGCCACTGAAAAATGAAGATGAGATTTCTTGAAATGTCTCCAATTAAAACCACTGTCAAAAAATGAACAAATATATCTGTTAGCTACAGCTGCTGGCCAAAAAAAATTCTTCTGTAGCATCACAAAAATCATTGGCTAATTAGATTTGCAATAATTATTTTTTTACCTACTACATTACCTCAACAGATAATTTAAAAAATAAACTAATTAACCTTCTAAAGCATCTTTCTAATTAATCATGTCTTTTATAGTTCCATTAGCTATGGGGCCAACAAAGTCCAAGCAATCATATTTAATTTCTCACATATTGATTTATAAAGGATAGTTTATTGCCTTTTGCTCATTAGCAGCTGCAAACAGGACTCTAGCAGATTATGCCTCTTTTTTAATTAAATCACATTAGGTTACCAAAATGTAATGCAGATGTTTTGAAATGACTTGTGATTTGTTGGAAGGCTAGTAAAATTTTAAAACCTCAGTAAAGTGGAACACTTCATCTGATCTAGCTGTTTTCTTCCTTTATACATCCCCACTACGTAACACAGTGGCATTAGGATGTAGTCATTCCAGAATTTGCGATGAATTTTTCTTAGAAGGGAATCTCACTTATGTAATGAGGTTTAGCTCTCCTGTAACTCTTAGTTGCTTAGTATCTTGAAGCAATTCACAGTATTTCAGAATGTTTAAAATAACTTCAGTCTCTGAACATTTTTATTTTAAAGAAAATATACCAAAGTACTCAAAGTAAGCAGAGAACAAAAGCTGCTATACATTCGAGCTGCAGGCTTTCTTCAGACAGATTAGAAAAGAAGTTTTCACCACAGATCCATGAAAACTTATTGAGAGATAATAAATTAAAAAAAAAGCATTAATTTTTATTTCATTTTATTGTGAAGCAATAAACTGTATTACAGCATCTGTAGGACACTCTTGTAAAACTGGTTAGATCATATACTAAATGGATTCAGGAACTGCAGAATGACCTAAGCTCAAGGAGAAAAAATATCCATTTTATGACTTCTCTCTCAGTCTAAAGTTCATTTAATGTTTGTAGTTAGCCATTTTATAAAAATAAAAATAATAAAAAAAAAAAATCCCACAAAACAAGTATCAAAACAAACTCATTTTATAAGTTAATACGGTGTATGCTATTAATTACCATTATATATATATACATTGCAGCCTGCCAAAAAAGTGGATCTCCTCTAGCATCAGCATGCTAAATTGAAATTTGAAGAAAAGAGCTACATCAAAGGCTGTGGACTTCCACCAAACAGTCAAGCAATCATTTGAAAATGTCTAACATTTTTATGTTAAATATTCAACAATTATATTTTAAATGCTCAAAAGAGGCATGAAACAACAAAGGCAAAAGCTGCAAAGGGAGGTGAAAGAGAAGCTTTGTAATCATGTTTTTCTTTCTTGACAACTCAGTATGCTCTTCCATTTCTGTCTAGGATCTTCTAATGACTGAATGCAGATAGGGTCATGGGTTCAGGAGCAGCAGTCATTTTTTTTCTTTAAGTAGTAGCTGGTGAGCACTGTGTTTTGGATTTTCGGCTTGGGAACAGTGCTGATAACACCAGTGT
>JASSUY010008633.1:0-10000 GCA_032466535.1 Forpus xanthops
TATTTTTCAAAATTCATGTATTTTTAAAAACAAATCTGCTCAATATCAGGTATGAAGTCCCATTAATATAGCTTTTTTTCTGGGAGCATGTGTATGACTGTGAGTTAAAGGTGTACTTGTGACTGCGAATACCAATGAACAGCAAGAGGATGATGAAAATGTTTCCAATGAGTCAAGCAGTACAAACACCTGAAATGTAGAAATAGCACTAAATATAAAATAAATAAATATATCTAGAATTTTAGATATAGTCTGATAAAGACAACAATGTCATTGAGTAACAGCTCACATTTTTCTATAGGGTATTTTTGTAATCCGTAGGGCATTTTTTAATCACTTGTGCACAAAATTCCAGTGAGTTTTAACCATATGGAAATCTAGAGAAATTATGATGGTTACAAGAATGAGGGACTAGAGGGACTAGAAAGATCTGACAACATTTACAGAGGTTATTTAAGATGCAAATTTATGTTATACTAGATCATGAACTATTTAATCAGCATCCCTTAAAGTTCCCATATGCTCATTTTGGGCTCAAGGCGAATATAGTTTTAAAGACGGCCCACTGTATCTTTTCGGATGTGAAGTGGCTAAGCCACAGCATTCTCACATGAAGTCAGAAAGCTCTAGAGCTTTTCACAGAGCTTCTGCGCCATGCGTACAGTTTTGTGCCGCTGGAGATCCAGTGAGAGAGGCATTTGCCAAAGTCTCTTCTGCTTTGAAGGGCTCTGCCAGCTTTAGCGCAATTTTCCATTGGAAGCCTGATAGCATTAAGTGGAAGATTGCCATTTCTTTTAGTGGGCTTTGGGTAGCCCACAGAAGCTAAAAACTGTTTTCAAATCACTGCCAACTTTTAAAAGTATCCTTTCTGAGCACAAGGCAAGCACTTAATGAAAGGGCTGCAGACTATTCTAGGACCTGACCTTTCATAGCAAGGAGAAATGTGGCTCGCTGCAGTAAAGCCCAGAAGCATCTTTTTTGTTGAGCACTAGATAGGCTGCCTGTGTGCCAGTCACCTTGCAGGCTCAAGGCTTTCACAAGTAAAGCTTTATATTTACTGGGCTTTATACCTACCTCCTGAAATTGTGAGGAAATAGAGCCTACTCATGCCCCTATTGAAGCCAGCGAGAGAAAACTCCTTGACTTGATTGGGAACGTGTTCAAGTAATGAATCAGGTGGTTTTGGTGGAAATTTGCAATTCAAAAGCTGCCATTAGAAAAGTAGCATTTGAAACTGTGTTGCTGTGTTATGCCTCATGTAGATCAGTATCAAATTAAATTTCCCTATTGTACCTCTTATGTTGTTAACACAATGAAGGGAGTGTTGTTTGCCTCATCTCCATCCTTCTAACTGCAACATCCTTTTCAGTTTAAACTATACAGAAGTGAATAATTATTGAGACCTTCTGTTTACCGTCTTTACAAGATTTAATTTATCCCAATAAACACTGTGAAGCAGACCTTTTGCATTTGCAATGACATATAATTTACTTGGAACAAACGCTTTGGGTTTAGTATAAAGACCATTCATCAGGCAAATCTGAATCAGAGGCAGCTTAGAAAAAGAATCCTTTGTCTAATTGTTTTCCATCACAAACAACATGTGGGAAAGAGATTTAGGCAATATTTTCAAACATTATAAGCTACATAATTATTGTCCTCTGCAAACCTGGTGATAGTTTTTCAAATCACAATTGCACTTTATCTGTCTAATCACCTATTCACTGTGACCAATTACAGACTTGGCATTGATGAGGAGGCATTTAATAATATTAAATACAAAACCCTAGATTTGAATAATGTTGAGTTTATGACAGAAACTAACAAAAGCCAGGAAATTCAAAGGCAAGGTTTACCCTCCATCCTTAATTCATGGCATTCTGCCTAGGCATAAGAGCACACATGAGCACTGTGGAGATCTCCATGACACAAAGATCATTGCAGTGCCGAGTTACAAAGGAATAATAAAGTCTTGAGATTAATTTTTAATGTTTAGGTCTTTTGCAAATTTACTATGGAACTGCAACAATATTCTTGTTATGTGATATATTTGCAGCACTCTTTTACTGTACAAACTTTTGAGCCAAGGAGTTAGAACCTGGTATTTTCTACATCCATTTAATACCACATTCTTGGCACAAAAGGAAAGGTCAAAAAGATCTGGGAGTTCCCTCTCATTTTTTCCTTAGTTACTTCTACTGCAAGCTTCCTTCTGCAAAAGCGTAGCCTTTTGTCAAAGAAGAGAATGAAACAGATAGACAGAAAGTCCTCACTGGCACAGATTAGAGGAATCTTGAGGCTGCTCTAAACTTAATCTGAAATTCATTTCTGGGTACCCTGGGCAAAGAGTGCTGGAAGAAGATGGAGTAGCATCTCCTCTCCATCCTCCTGTCACAGATTTTATCTAGTTTGGCTACACAGGATACAGTTCACAATATTATTCCAAGTTTTTCTACATCACTATTGAAAACAATGTGACAAAGTAACATAGAAAATCTACTTTTGTACTCTTTTTCTTCAATAAATGTGCACCTTATTCATAGTTACACAGCGTATAATGACTGCTTTGTTCTAAGTTTTTGGTTCCATTCAAAGAAATGCAGTAGCTCTCAGGGAGATATTTTAAGGAATCAAGTAAATAATCCATTATGATCCCATCACCAATTTTGATGCAATGTATTTGTTCTTCTGTAACTAGAATGGCAGCTTCACGGGCAACAATACCTCTCACATAAATACTTATAACTACATAGTTTAAAAACTAGATTTTGCCTAGATAAAACATAATGGCTCCAAAACAGCTGTTATAGTCTATCACGCAAATCCTTCTTAGTTTGTGGATTATTGACCCAATGGACTCTAATGGGAGTTCTTTGGAGATGTTCAATCTATTGTTTCTGTCCAGCTACATCTGATGCTCCTGCTATTTGCCCTTTACAGCTTTAAGGCTGTTATGTGAATCCAGCTGCTAACAACACATGTAAAAAAAAAAACCCTTATAAATTATCAGGTGTGTAAGTGGGAACGTTAACCCCTTGTTTGCTTTTACTGTACAATGTACAGCATGCAATTTTGTGACTCTTCCCTATCCAATATCATTATTGTTTTGACAGACACCTCGGCAGAAAAATGGGAGAAAAGCAGCAGTTATTGATTCTTCTGAGCCTTCAGCTTGGGAAGCATGAAATAGGAGGAGCCTCCTATAAAGAAGGAGGTGAATGAAACCACAAAGAAGCCTGTCCTTGTCTATCTCTTGCAGCTCTTCTGGGAATGGCTGCAAAAGGGAATCATTATCATTGTTCATGGATCAGTTATTTCAGCAATGGAGGCAGATAGGTCAACAAAGACACCTACAGAAGTACCTCAGGTGATAAAGCTGCTGGCCCACACCAAAGGAGCTGGAGGCTACCAATCCCCCAAAGAATCAACTAAGCTCAGGTTCCACTTCTCACAGGACTTATGAGCCACCTATTCTTGCTTTAGTCCTAAAGCACAGGAAAAAGGTGAGGTACTGCCCTACAAAAACACAACAAGCATACTCAGGGCCTGTGGCTGGTTAAGAATAGCAGAGAGATGGATAAAGTAAGGAACTTGATTGCCAATACTTCATCAAACAAGGGGAGAGGCAGCTCTGGGTTCATGGTAGGAAGTAATCATTTAATTATATAGTTAAAAATAACTATAGGAGCAGCTCTTGCCAGAATATGTTTGTTTTCTTGAGGTTATTTGTAGAGGCTCCTCTTTATTTAATAGAGCCTAAATTCTAGATGTCAACAGTGCCTGAATATCATAAAAATGCATATTTTTGCATGGTTCATATTTATGCTAAAAAATATTAAAGTATCCTTTATTTTCTTCTGAATATTATGCTCATTTTAAAGACAGACCAAAAAAAACCCTAGAGAAATCACAGATGACTTCTCATTCATGAGGCATGATTTACCATGGCTGTAATTCTTGACCTACAAATTCTGCAGACATTTTAGAGCTATCCAACAACACAAAAAGCAGTCCTGCACTCCTGGTGAATCAGAAGCAAAAGGGGAGAATTTTGCTTCCTCAAGAAACAAAAATCAAAACACAAATCACCCGGCTGTATAAGAAATACAATCAAATTAACAAATACAATCTATCATAAAAAAAAGTACATTCAAACATTTCATTTGCATAGAAACAGGCAGCGCTATTCATTTTGAAACAAGAAAATCAAAAGTCATAGCTAGCAGCCAGTCTTCTAAACCAGATTTTGAGCACAACCCCCCCAGGGCTGTTTCTACCAATTTTCCAATAAATCATGTAATGACTTTTAGAAAAGACAGATATTTAATTCTTGAATTAGAACTATAGGACCATAACCAATGACTGACAGCCCTCTTATTCTGCCATACTCCCATACAAACCCTTTCAGCTGATTGGTTGTGAAATAATGCAATAATTAGGCAATTAGGTATTTGGGAGGATGCAGAATGAAGTACTGAGGGCTGACCTTTATTACATAGATCAAAGTACACTGCAAGAATGGTCAAATAGATCTTGCTTACAAGTCCTTATCAATTCTTTTTTCAGCATTTCAAGATTAAGTATTTGGGGTCATACTTTCACAGCTACACATACATTTGTAGTTGATTTTGGATACGTCACACGGTTTGTGCATAGAAAGCACCATCTTTTTAATTACTAGTTCTTTGGTTACACATATTGATTTAAACCTAAAACATATATTGAGCAGCAATAAGATAAACATTACCAACTAAATGTGCCCAAATAACTTTTCCATTACTGTTAATGGTGCTACTTAGAAGAGTGAGGAAATAATCAAAATTAATAGTAAACAAAATCTCCCTTCTCTGAATCCTTGTTCATCATCAGAAGGAAGTATCTCTCAACACACAAACTTACAAAGGAGCTTTGATATTAACTTAATGGTGAGAAATATGAACACTGCATGAGGTTGCTAATGTGAGCTTGGGCCTAATGAAACTGATTTGAGTAAATCTTTTGAAATAAGGCTGTGGGAACAAGGTAGCATTCAAAAAGAAGGAAATGCAGTTTAACATGTAAAGTATCTGAAATCCATGTATTTCAGCCATGGGGAGAGCCAAGGACTAGGTCCGTTGACCAAAACCTTAATCCTATCCCAGGATAGGAGATTTTCAGAGGAATTCAAGTGCACATTTGATCGCAGGGTGAAGCTTCTGGAGCATCTACTGATGTACATGGACTGTGCAATGGATGGCTCACATTTGCATAGGCATACCTGTCATGGAGTAAACAGATGTGGAAAATGAGTTTGAGCGCAGTCATCTCTATGTTGTCCATATTAGCATCAAACCAAGGGAGGCAGTTATTTGAAGTAAACCATAGGCACTGGCTGTAAACAAGCTAGGGAAATCTTCAGATAGTTGAGATGTGAGCTTTCAGAGGAAAGAGAAGCCCAGAAAAACTTGTTTTCTTCACTTCTATGGCTGCTGGAATTTATGCATTTAACTTTTATCCTGGAAGGAGAAGAATTTGTGATTTTTTTCAATTAGCTGGTAAGAAGTTTCAGGGTTTCCCCCTTGGTGTCACTATGCTTGTCATCAAGGATAATTAGAGCTAGTTAGAAGGTACTAGAACTTGCCTTTTAGTGGCAGCTTCTTTGGACCAGTCTAACTATGGAGAAACTCCTTCTTAGTCTGTAAAAGTTGCAGCATAAAAGTTTTATAGCTTGCACAGCTGGAATCTGTGAATGTGGAAGTTCCTTCTGAGGAAGACTTACATTGAGATAGTCTCTTTAATGCATAATTTGTGAGTAAAGCTAATTTTCATATTACCCCTTTGGGGTTTTAAAAGGACGTTCTAGCTCTGAAACCCAGAAATGTGATTATTTGTGTGGAAGCCGAGGAATAAGACTGGAAGTAGCAGAAGCACTTAAAGTATAACTATTTAAAATAAAATCCTGGTGTCAGAAATTACTCATGGCCCATTTAATTTCCTCCTCCACACCCAAATAAAATACAATTATATTTGCAATTAAAAAATATTCTCTTGGTTGAAGCTAGTGGAGTTTCCACAGTGCTACTGTGGACCTTGGAAAATCCCTGTTTCAGAGTTGAATTTTCATAGGTTTGCATTAGTTAAAGATTATATTGGATGTAAATAAAAGTACTCAGGCCTAATTTGTTTGAATTTACATTGTATACTGCTTTTTTTCTAATATTCAACAGGTAGCTGAAAAGAGCCAGTAGCTTTCATGTGGCCAAATGCAATTTAATTATTTCACCTCGAAATGTCACATTCTCAGCTTGTTCATCAGGACTTATAAAATAAATACACTCTAACGCTTAACAACCTAAGTATATAGGTATATGTGTCTATGTATTTTTAGGGATTGATATTTATATGAATATATTATATACATATCTTACCTATTGCATAAATCCCAACTCAAAGTAGACCTTCAAACATCTCCACCCTGATCCCAAGATACTAATGCTAAGAGGAACTTCTTAATTAACTTTGCAGGGATTTGAGTTAGGCTTTATTGCATTCTTAAGAGGAGGAAAAATCTGCAGTATCAACATACCTAATAGTCATGTATGACTATTAAAACTTTTACAAATGTGACCTCTTTAGCACACATCCAAGGACTGTTGCAAGTCTCTACTGTTTTTATATCAAGGACGTAGCTTTTAAAAAGTACACACCACCAGATAACCTGTTTGGAAATAATGTATTGATGAGGTTGAACTGTTTTGGTCACTTAGATTTGTATTAGAGGATAAACTGAGTAAAAACCACATGCAAGGAAATACTCATAAGATTTGCTACTACACCAGGGAACTCTTCTTTGCAGAGATCTGAGATACCTCATTAGGATACCTACAGTTATCGGTCAATCACTATTTTCTACAGGATCTGACCAAGCAGTCTATCCCATGGTTTTAGACCTGATGTGGTGGAAGTGACTGAGGACTGGGAGAGAACAGGACTGTCCCTGTAGGGGTAGCATGAAGTCACATTGACCTAAGATAAAATTTTACATTGCCAATAATGGTTACTACTACTAAAGCTAGGGCTGCACAACAAGGTTATGCCATTAGATGTGTTGGTTAAGAGTAAATTCCAGTTGTAGATTAGATGTGCACAAATTCTTCCTGTTCTGATGTCTTGTCAAGAAACTTTTTAAAATCTAAACTAAATATAAGAGGAATATTCACTCCTTTTTATTGTGTAGATAGAATGGTAATCTCCAAATGTGCTCTAAGAGGAAAATTTCTCATGGACTTTCATCTTATAGAGTGGAGATTTTGTTTTAAAGCCCACATGTGTGTATAGTGAGAACTTAAGGTGTATTAAAACAGTCGATCTCTGTTCCAGGTGCAGGTAGAGGCTGTGTTGCCAAAATAACTTTCACTTTCATTTTTAATTCGTATCAGGAACACAGTGAAATTAAATAAATCAAGTTAACAAGTCAGGAGAACGTATGCCCGGTTTAGGCTAAACCTGCCATAAAATCCCTTTTCCACCACAGTACAAGCAGCAAAATTATTGATTAACTTGTATTACTCCACAAGAAGAACAAATTATTGCTGATTAAAGCCATGCAGGTGATAAAGGAACTTAACCAACAAAAGCTGGCAGCTTTAGGTTAGGAAACAGCTGTGTCCCTAATTATGCAGTCTGATTTATACTCTATTAAATCAGTATATAAGTAACCCATTTCTCTGAAAGCATTTAAACCTCTTATATTCCACCAAACACAGCAATTTTATTTGAAATAAATGTATCCAGCTCTTTTGGGAACATATGGTATATTTCTCTCTTATTAATAATTCAGTTCAAATGAGCAAAAATTAGTTGGTGCAGTTACAGCTGATTTTGTCCTGAAAAGATCTGCATTAATTTTAGACGTTTTGTAAATTGGGCTATTAAATAAAAACATTATATGTGAATTACCCTTTAAATTTTAAGCAAGTTGGTAGTTTAATGGTATTTTCTAGTCAGATTCATTTTCAATCTCTAAAAAATTATAGTCATTATAGTAAGACAAATTTTTGCAACCTGCTTCTTCCATCCAATTACATGTTGTGTTAATAAGTAAACTAGAAAACTTTGATGCTTCATTTCTGTCCATTTTGTCTTTTCCATGAGCTGACAATCTGTCTCTTTACTTTCTCGTGAGTAAATAAGAAGCTGACCTCCAAGCTCCCCACTGATAAGGTCCATTTCAGAAAGTCTCTGTGATTTCTGTTTCTCATCAGTATAACTTCTGTCAGTTGCTGTTTCCACACATCATTTCTGGTACTTGTGCATATGTTTCTTGGCTGGCAGTGATATGCATCAGGGAATTAAGAGGAAAATGAGTACATATTTTGTATGAGAGAAATTTCAGTGTGCTACTGTGTTAGTCTAAGATGATCATCAGCTCTTTGTGATATATTTGCCTCTCAATGCGAGTGCATAACTTCTATTAGCATTAATGGGTGTTATGTTCATGAATCAAGAGGGTATGCCCCAGTAAGTTTAAGTTCTGCCTCCACTGCAGTCACCAAATTGGTTTAAAGATGTGCTGGTGAAGTGGAATAAGATGTGATGTAATGATGTTCCCAGCTAACTACTTACTAGGCAGTAATTCTTTAACTTTTCACACATAGAGAACCAAGAACAAATGTATAGGGTACAATTAACTCAGAAGAGTGAAAACCAAATAGATTTCTAGACTGATAATTTTTGGTGTAGTTTTCTGTTCCCTTCAGCACGTTTGTGGTCTCTGACATGCTGCCATAAACAAGTCCATGGCTGAACATTTTTACGTTCTTGTTTTGCATGTGAGTTTAGAACAAAGAAGCTTAACTCTGACTTCATTAACAAATTTGGGCCTTTGAGCCAATGGCATTTTTCAATACATTGAATAATATCAAAGAGGCAGTCTTTTGTTTCCTGGTGCCTTGGGTTTGTTTTTTGTAGCTTCGGTTAGTTTACCTATTGAGCACCTCACAATTATCAGCTACATGTGCAAATTGAAGAGAACAGCTCCTTGGATTTCCATATGTAGGATACCTCAGAATATTATAGCATAGATCATTCTAATTTTAATAACTGCTTTGCTCACATATCTTCATTCACGTCTGTACCTTTTTTGTTATATTATCTACCATTTTAGAAAGCTATCTAGCTTACTTACAGAGTTAAATTCAAATAGTCTAAAGGTTAATGTGAAACACGGGCAAGACATTATGAGCACGGCAGTATATCTTTAAGGTACTCAGCTGTTGGAATTACTGTGAACAAATGCCCAGTGTAATTCCCTACTTCTGCACCCACGAGGCTTACCAAAATATCCCCTCTCCTGCACATCAAGGAGGTTCTGCATTCCCTATCTCACTGGTACCAGGGCTATCAGATGCAGTGGTGATTGGTCTCAAATATAAATCTCTTGGATTCTTTGTTTCATATGAACCGAATTTAAATCAGATTCACATCTCATTTGACCCCAGAGAGAATGCTGCTGTGGGCATCCCATAGCTTTTATTTATACCCAGATCTTAGAGTTATGAGTTCAGGGACAGGCAGGTGGCTTTGACTTAACAGTGCTGGCTCCTGTAATGCCTTGATATGGAGCCTAGACGACAGTCTTGCAAGGAGATACTCGGGAGCAAATATTGCATGCTGCTGAGTAGGTGAAGTGGCAATGAAGGAGGTAGAGAAGGAAAAGTAGCCCAACTCTGTAATAAATATATCTATGCCCCAGTGGTCTCCTGTACTAAGCATGGCCTATTACAAGTCCTCCTTATGTAAGTCTGCACAATCAATAAGGCAGAGACACACCATGAACTGGGAGAGAGCATCACAGCTAGCACTGGCATGAATGGCCTCGTGCTTCTTGTGTTTTAAAGATCATCCAGTCTTTACCCTTCAAGCTGCTGGTGATGGTGTTGTCTGGTGAGCTCCTTGTAGGTCACCACAGCCCTGTGTTTTGTCTACTCTGTGAAAGACCATGAGGCAACCTTGGCAGAAT